>JARLTB010000372.1:0-168524 GCA_030141615.1 Unio pictorum
ATAGTACGTCACCATACTTTAAAACCGGTTCCCACCATTTTTTTCAGCATGACTTTTGATGAAAAACGGACTTTTTGGTTTTTCATGTTATGGATCAGTTGGGCTTAGATAAAAGCTTTTTGAAACCGCCTTTACCCCGCTTGGATTTGGTTAATACTTGGTTTATTGGATGCGCACCATTGGATAGTACGTCACCATACTTTAAAACCGGTTCCCACCATTTTTTTCAGCATGACTTTTGATGAAAAACGGACTTTTTGGTTTTTCATGTTATGGATCAGTTGGGCTTAGATAAAAGCTTTTTGAAACCCTTTACCCCGCTTGGATTTGGTTAATACTTGGTTTATTGGATGCGCACCATTGGATAGTACGTCACCATACTTTAAAACCGGTTCCCACCATTTTTTTCAGCATGACTTTTGATGAAAAACGGACTTTTTGGTTTTTCATGTTATGGATCAGTTGGGCTTAGATAAAAGCTTTTTGAAACCCTTTACCCCGCTTGGATTTGGTTAATACTTGGTTTATTGGATGCGCACCATTGGATAGTACGTCACCATACTTTAAAACCGGTTCCCACCATTTTTTTCAGCATGACTTTTGATGAAAAACGGACTTTTTGGTTTTTCATGTTATGGATCAGTTGGGCTTAGATAAAAGCTTTTTGAAACCCTTTACCCCGCTTGGATTTGGTTAATACTTGGTTTATTGGATGCGCACCATTGGATAGTACGTCACCATACTTTAAAACCGGTTCCCACCATTTTTTTCAGCATGACTTTTGATGAAAAACGGACTTTTTGGTTTTTCATGTTATGGATCAGTTGGGCTTAGATAAAAGCTTTTTGAAACCCTTTACCCCGCTTGGATTTGGTTAATACTTGGTTTATTGGATGCGCACCATTGGATAGTACGTCACCATACTTTAAAACCGGTTCCCACCATTTTTTTCAGCATGACTTTTGATGAAAAACGGACTTTTTGGTTTTTCATGTTATGGATCAGTTGGGCTTAGATAAAAGCTTTTTGAAACCCTTTACCCCGCTTGGATTTGGTTAATACTTGGTTTATTGGATGCGCACCATTGGATAGTACGTCACCATACTTTAAAACCGGTTCCCACCATTTTTTTCAGCATGACTTTTGATGAAAAACGGACTTTTTGGTTTTTCATGTTATGGATCAGTTGGGCTTAGATAAAAGCTTTTTGAAACCCTTTACCCCGCTTGGATTTGGTTAATACTTGGTTTATTGGATGCGCACCATTGGATAGTACGTCACCATACTTTAAAACCGGTTCCCACCATTTTTTTCAGCATGACTTTTGATGAAAAACGGACTTTTTGGTTTTTCATGTTATGGATCAGTTGGGCTTAGATAAAAGCTTTTTGAAACCCTTTACCCCGCTTGGATTTGGTTAATACTTGGTTTATTGGATGCGCACCATTGGATAGTACGTCACCATACTTTAAAACCGGTTCCCACCATTTTTTTCAGCATGACTTTTGATGAAAAACGGACTTTTTGGTTTTTCATGTTATGGATCAGTTGGGCTTAGATAAAAGCTGTTGAAACCCTTTACCCCGCTTGGATTTGGTTAATACTTGGTTTATTGGATGCGCACCATTGGATAGTACGTCACCATACTTTAAAACCGGTTCCCACCATTTTTTTCAGCATGACTTTTGATGAAAAACGGACTTTTTGGTTTTTCATGTTATGGATCAGTTGGGCTTAGATAAAAGCTTTTTGAAACCCTTTACCCCGCTTGGATTTGGTTAATACTTGGTTTATTGGATGCGCACCATTGGATAGTACGTCACCATACTTTAAAACCGGTTCCCACCATTTTTTTCAGCATGACTTTTGATGAAAAACGGACTTTTTGGTTTTTCATGTTATGGATCAGTTGGGCTTAGATAAAAGCTTTTGAAACCCTTTACCCCGCTTGGATTTGGTTAATACTTGGTTTATTGGATGCGCACCATTGGATAGTACGTCACCATACTTTAAAACCGGTTCCCACCATTTTTTTCAGCATGACTTTTGATGAAAAACGGACTTTTTGGTTTTTCATGTTATGGATCAGTTGGGCTTAGATAAAAGCTTTTTGAAACCCTTTACCCCGCTTGGATTTGGTTAATACTTGGTTTATTGGATGCGCACCATTGGATAGTACGTCACCATACTTTAAAACCGGTTCCCACCATTTTTTTCAGCATGACTTTTGATGAAAAACGGACTTTTTGGTTTTTCATGTTATGGATCAGTTGGGCTTAGATAAAAGCTTTTTGAAACCCTTTACCCCGCTTGGATTTGGTTAATACTTGGTTTATTGGATGCGCACCATTGGATAGTACGTCACCATACTTTAAAACCGGTTCCCACCATTTTTTTCAGCATGACTTTTGATGAAAAACGGACTTTTTGGTTTTTCATGTTATGGATCAGTTGGGCTTAGATAAAAGCTTTTGAAACCCTTTACCCCGCTTGGATTTGGTTAATACTTGGTTTATTGGATGCGCACCATTGGATAGTACGTCACCATACTTTAAAACCGGTTCCCACCATTTTTTTCAGCATGACTTTTGATGAAAAACGGACTTTTTGGTTTTTCATGTTATGGATCAGTTGGGCTTAGATAAAAGCTTTTTGAAACCCTTTACCCCGCTTGGATTTGGTTAATACTTGGTTTATTGGATGCGCACCATTGGATAGTACGTCACCATACTTTAAAACCGGTTCCCACCATTTTTTTCAGCATGACTTTTGATGAAAAACGGACTTTTTGGTTTTTCATGTTATGGATCAGTTGGGCTTAGATAAAAGCTTTTTGAAACCCTTTACCCCGCTTGGATTTGGTTAATACTTGGTTTATTGGATGCGCACCATTGGATAGTACGTCACCATACTTTAAAACCGGTTCCCACCATTTTTTTCAGCATGACTTTTGATGAAAAACGGACTTTTTTGGTTTTTCATGTTATGGATCAGTTGGGCTTAGATAAAAGCTTTTTGAAACCCTTTACCCCGCTTGGATTTGGTTAATACTTGGTTTATTGGATGCGCACCATTGGATAGTACGTCACCATACTTTAAAACCGGTTCCCACCATTTTTTTCAGCATGACTTTTGATGAAAAACGGACTTTTTGGTTTTTCATGTTATGGATCAGTTGGGCTTAGATAAAAGCTTTTTGAAACCCTTTACCCCGCTTGGATTTGGTTAATACTTGGTTTATTGGATGCGCACCATTGGATAGTACGTCACCATACTTTAAAACCGGTTCCCACCATTTTTTTCAGCATGACTTTTGATGAAAAACGGACTTTTTGGTTTTTCATGTTATGGATCAGTTGGGCTTAGATAAAAGCTTTTTGAAACCCTTTACCCCGCTTGGATTTGGTTAATACTTGGTTTATTGGATGCGCACCATTGGATAGTACGTCACCATACTTTAAAACCGGTTCCCACCATTTTTTTCAGCATGACTTTTGATGAAAAACGGACTTTTTGGTTTTTCATGTTATGGATCAGTTGGGCTTAGATAAAAGCTTTTTGAAACCCTTTACCCCGCTTGGATTTGGTTAATACTTGGTTTATTGGATGCGCACCATTGGATAGTACGTCACCATACTTTAAAACCGGTTCCCACCATTTTTTTCAGCATGACTTTTGATGAAAAACGGACTTTTTGGTTTTTCATGTTATGGATCAGTTGGGCTTAGATAAAAGCTGTTGAAACCCTTTACCCCGCTTGGATTTGGTTAATACTTGGTTTATTGGATGCGCACCATTGGATAGTACGTCACCATACTTTAAAACCGGTTCCCACCATTTTTTTCAGCATGACTTTTGATGAAAAACGGACTTTTTGGTTTTTCATGTTATGGATCAGTTGGGCTTAGATAAAAGCTTTTTGAAACCCTTTACCCCGCTTGGATTTGGTTAATACTTGGTTTATTGGATGCGCACCATTGGATAGTACGTCACCATACTTTAAAACCGGTTCCCCACCATTTTTTTCAGCATGACTTTTGATGAAAAACGGACTTTTTGGTTTTTCATGTTATGGATCAGTTGGGCTTAGATAAAAGCTTTTGAAACCCTTTACCCCGCTTGGATTTGGTTAATACTTGGTTTATTGGATGCGCACCATTGGATAGTACGTCACCATACTTTAAAACCGGTTCCCACCATTTTTTTTCAGCATGACTTTTGATGAAAAACGGACTTTTTGGTTTTTCATGTTATGGATCAGTTGGGCTTAGATAAAAGCTTTTTGAAACCCTTTACCCCGCTTGGATTTGGTTAATACTTGGTTTATTGGATGCGCACCATTGGATAGTACGTCACCATACTTTAAAACCGGTTCCCACCATTTTTTTCAGCATGACTTTTGATGAAAAACGGACTTTTTGGTTTTTCATGTTATGGATCAGTTGGGCTTAGATAAAAGCTGTTGAAACCCTTTACCCCGCTTGGATTTGGTTAATACTTGGTTTATTGGATGCGCACCATTGGATAGTACGTCACCATACTTTAAAACCGGTTCCCACCATTTTTTTCAGCATGACTTTTGATGAAAAACGGACTTTTTGGTTTTTCATGTTATGGATCAGTTGGGCTTAGATAAAAGCTTTTTGAAACCCTTTACCCCGCTTGGATTTGGTTAATACTTGGTTTATTGGATGCGCACCATTGGATAGTACGTCACCATACTTTAAAACCGGTTCCCACCATTTTTTTCAGCATGACTTTTGATGAAAAACGGACTTTTTGGTTTTTTCATGTTATGGATCAGTTGGGCTTAGATAAAAGCTGTTGAAACCCTTTACCCCGCTTGGATTTGGTTAATACTTGGTTTATTGGATGCGCACCATTGGATAGTACGTCACCATACTTTAAAACCGGTTCCCACCATTTTTTTCAGCATGACTTTTGATGAAAAACGGACTTTTTGGTTTTTCATGTTATGGATCAGTTGGGCTTAGATAAAAGCTTTTTGAAACCCTTTACCCCGCTTGGATTTGGTTAATACTTGGTTTATTGGATGCGCACCATTGGATAGTACGTCACCATACTTTAAAACCGGTTCCCACCATTTTTTTCAGCATGACTTTTGATGAAAAACGGACTTTTTGGTTTTTCATGTTATGGATCAGTTGGGCTTAGATAAAAGCTTTTGAAACCCTTTACCCCCGCTTGGATTTGGTTAATACTTGGTTTATTGGATGCGCACCATTGGATAGTACGTCACCATACTTTAAAACCGGTTCCCACCATTTTTTTCAGCATGACTTTTGATGAAAAACGGACTTTTTGGTTTTTCATGTTATGGATCAGTTGGGCTTAGATAAAAGCTTTTTGAAACCCTTTACCCCGCTTGGATTTGGTTAATACTTGGTTTATTGGATGCGCACCATTGGATAGTACGTCACCATACTTTAAAACCGGTTCCCACCATTTTTTTCAGCATGACTTTTGATGAAAAACGGACTTTTTGGTTTTTCATGTTATGGATCAGTTGGGCTTAGATAAAAGCTTTTTGAAACCCTTTACCCCGCTTGGATTTGGTTAATACTTGGTTTATTGGATGCGCACCATTGGATAGTACGTCACCATACTTTAAAACCGGTTCCCACCATTTTTTTCAGCATGACTTTTGATGAAAAACGGACTTTTTGGTTTTTCATGTTATGGATCAGTTGGGCTTAGATAAAAGCTTTTTGAAACCCTTTACCCCGCTTGGATTTGGTTAATACTTGGTTTATTGGATGCGCACCATTGGATAGTACGTCACCATACTTTAAAACCGGTTCCCACCATTTTTTTCAGCATGACTTTTGATGAAAAACGGACTTTTTGGTTTTTCATGTTATGGATCAGTTGGGCTTAGATAAAAGCTTTTTGAAACCCTTTACCCCGCTTGGATTTGGTTAATACTTGGTTTATTGGATGCGCACCATTGGATAGTACGTCACCATACTTTAAAACCGGTTCCCACCATTTTTTTCAGCATGACTTTTGATGAAAAACGGACTTTTTGGTTTTTCATGTTATGGATCAGTTGGGCTTAGATAAAAGCTTTTTGAAACCCTTTACCCCGCTTGGATTTGGTTAATACTTGGTTTATTGGATGCGCACCATTGGATAGTACGTCACCATACTTTAAAACCGGTTCCCACCATTTTTTTCAGCATGACTTTTGATGAAAAACGGACTTTTTGGTTTTTCATGTTATGGATCAGTTGGGCTTAGATAAAAGCTTTTTGAAACCCTTTACCCCGCTTGGATTTGGTTAATACTTGGTTTATTGGATGCGCACCATTGGATAGTACGTCACCATACTTTAAAACCGGTTCCCACCATTTTTTTCAGCATGACTTTTGATGAAAAACGGACTTTTTGGTTTTTCATGTTATGGATCAGTTGGGCTTAGATAAAAGCTTTTTGAAACCCTTTACCCCGCTTGGATTTGGTTAATACTTGGTTTATTGGATGCGCACCATTGGATAGTACGTCACCATACTTTAAAACCGGTTCCCACCATTTTTTTCAGCATGACTTTTGATGAAAAACGGACTTTTTGGTTTTTCATGTTATGGATCAGTTGGGCTTAGATAAAAGCTTTTTGAAACCCTTTACCCCGCTTGGATTTGGTTAATACTTGGTTTATTGGATGCGCACCATTGGATAGTACGTCACCATACTTTAAAACCGGTTCCCACCATTTTTTTCAGCATGACTTTTGATGAAAAACGGACTTTTTGGTTTTTCATGTTATGGATCAGTTGGGCTTAGATAAAAGCTTTTTGAAACCCTTTACCCCGCTTGGATTTGGTTAATACTTGGTTTATTGGATGCGCACCATTGGATAGTACGTCACCATACTTTAAAACCGGTTCCCACCATTTTTTTCAGCATGACTTTTGATGAAAAACGGACTTTTTGGTTTTTCATGTTATGGATCAGTTGGGCTTAGATAAAAGCTTTTTGAAACCCTTTACCCCGCTTGGATTTGGTTAATACTTGGTTTATTGGATGCGCACCATTGGATAGTACGTCACCATACTTTAAAACCGGTTCCCACCATTTTTTTCAGCATGACTTTTGATGAAAAACGGACTTTTTGGTTTTTCATGTTATGGATCAGTTGGGCTTAGATAAAAGCTTTTTGAAACCCTTTACCCCGCTTGGATTTGGTTAATACTTGGTTTATTGGATGCGCACCATTGGATAGTACGTCACCATACTTTAAAACCGGTTCCCACCATTTTTTTCAGCATGACTTTTGATGAAAAACGGACTTTTTGGTTTTTCATGTTATGGATCAGTTGGGCTTAGATAAAAGCTTTTTGAAACCCTTTACCCCGCTTGGATTTGGTTAATACTTGGTTTATTGGATGCGCACCATTGGATAGTACGTCACCATACTTTAAAACCGGTTCCCACCATTTTTTTCAGCATGACTTTTGATGAAAAACGGACTTTTTGGTTTTTCATGTTATGGATCAGTTGGGCTTAGATAAAAGCTTTTTGAAACCCTTTACCCCGCTTGGATTTGGTTAATACTTGGTTTATTGGATGCGCACCATTGGATAGTACGTCACCATACTTTAAAACCGGTTCCCACCATTTTTTTCAGCATGACTTTTGATGAAAAACGGACTTTTTGGTTTTTCATGTTATGGATCAGTTGGGCTTAGATAAAAGCTTTTTGAAACCCTTTACCCCGCTTGGATTTGGTTAATACTTGGTTTATTGGATGCGCACCATTGGATAGTACGTCACCATACTTTAAAACCGGTTCCCACCATTTTTTTCAGCATGACTTTTGATGAAAAACGGACTTTTTGGTTTTTCATGTTATGGATCAGTTGGGCTTAGATAAAAGCTTTTTGAAACCCTTTACCCCGCTTGGATTTGGTTAATACTTGGTTTATTGGATGCGCACCATTGGATAGTACGTCACCATACTTTAAAACCGGTTCCCACCATTTTTTTCAGCATGACTTTTGATGAAAAACGGACTTTTTGGTTTTTCATGTTATGGATCAGTTGGGCTTAGATAAAAGCTTTTTGAAACCCTTTACCCCGCTTGGATTTGGTTAATACTTGGTTTATTGGATGCGCACCATTGGATAGTACGTCACCATACTTTAAAACCGGTTCCCACCATTTTTTTCAGCATGACTTTTGATGAAAAACGGACTTTTTGGTTTTTCATGTTATGGATCAGTTGGGCTTAGATAAAAGCTTTTTGAAACCCTTTACCCCGCTTGGATTTGGTTAATACTTGGTTTATTGGATGCGCACCATTGGATAGTACGTCACCATACTTTAAAACCGGTTCCCACCATTTTTTTCAGCATGACTTTTGATGAAAAACGGACTTTTTGGTTTTTCATGTTATGGATCAGTTGGGCTTAGATAAAAGCTTTTTGAAACCCTTTACCCCGCTTGGATTTGGTTAATACTTGGTTTATTGGATGCGCACCATTGGATAGTACGTCACCATACTTTAAAACCGGTTCCCACCATTTTTTTCAGCATGACTTTTGATGAAAAACGGACTTTTTGGTTTTTCATGTTATGGATCAGTTGGGCTTAGATAAAAGCTTTTTGAAACCCTTTACCCCGCTTGGATTTGGTTAATACTTGGTTTATTGGATGCGCACCATTGGATAGTACGTCACCATACTTTAAAACCGGTTCCCACCATTTTTTTCAGCATGACTTTTGATGAAAAACGGACTTTTTGGTTTTTCATGTTATGGATCAGTTGGGCTTAGATAAAAGCTTTTTGAAACCCTTTACCCCGCTTGGATTTGGTTAATACTTGGTTTATTGGATGCGCACCATTGGATAGTACGTCACCATACTTTAAAACCGGTTCCCACCATTTTTTTCAGCATGACTTTTGATGAAAAACGGACTTTTTGGTTTTTCATGTTATGGATCAGTTGGGCTTAGATAAAAGCTTTTTGAAACCCTTTACCCCGCTTGGATTTGGTTAATACTTGGTTTATTGGATGCGCACCATTGGATAGTACGTCACCATACTTTAAAACCGGTTCCCACCATTTTTTTCAGCATGACTTTTGATGAAAAACGGACTTTTTGGTTTTTCATGTTATGGATCAGTTGGGCTTAGATAAAAGCTTTTTGAAACCCTTTACCCCGCTTGGATTTGGTTAATACTTGGTTTATTGGATGCGCACCATTGGATAGTACGTCACCATACTTTAAAACCGGTTCCCACCATTTTTTTCAGCATGACTTTTGATGAAAAACGGACTTTTTGGTTTTTCATGTTATGGATCAGTTGGGCTTAGATAAAAGCTTTTTGAAACCCTTTACCCCGCTTGGATTTGGTTAATACTTGGTTTATTGGATGCGCACCATTGGATAGTACGTCACCATACTTTAAAACCGGTTCCCACCATTTTTTTCAGCATGACTTTTGATGAAAAACGGACTTTTTGGTTTTTCATGTTATGGATCAGTTGGGCTTAGATAAAAGCTTTTTGAAACCCTTTACCCCGCTTGGATTTGGTTAATACTTGGTTTATTGGATGCGCACCATTGGATAGTACGTCACCATACTTTAAAACCGGTTCCCACCATTTTTTTCAGCATGACTTTTGATGAAAAACGGACTTTTTGGTTTTTCATGTTATGGATCAGTTGGGCTTAGATAAAAGCTTTTTGAAACCCTTTACCCCGTCTTGGATTTGGTTAATACTTGGTTTATTGGATGCGCACCATTGGATAGTACGTCACCATACTTTAAAACCGGTTCCCACCATTTTTTTCAGCATGACTTTTGATGAAAAACGGACTTTTTGGTTTTTCATGTTATGGATCAGTTGGGCTTAGATAAAAGCTTTTTGAAACCCTTTACCCCGCTTGGATTTGGTTAATACTTGGTTTATTGGATGCGCACCATTGGATAGTACGTCACCATACTTTAAAACCGGTTCCCACCATTTTTTTCAGCATGACTTTTGATGAAAAACGGACTTTTTGGTTTTTCATGTTATGGATCAGTTGGGCTTAGATAAAAGCTTTTTGAAACCCTTTACCCCGCTTGGATTTGGTTAATACTTGGTTTATTGGATGCGCACCATTGGATAGTACGTCACCATACTTTAAAACCGGTTCCCACCATTTTTTTCAGCATGACTTTTGATGAAAAACGGACTTTTTGGTTTTTCATGTTATGGATCAGTTGGGCTTAGATAAAAGCTTTTTGAAACCCTTTACCCCGCTTGGATTTGGTTAATACTTGGTTTATTGGATGCGCACCATTGGATAGTACGTCACCATACTTTAAAACCGGTTCCCACCATTTTTTTCAGCATGACTTTTGATGAAAAACGGACTTTTTGGTTTTTCATGTTATGGATCAGTTGGGCTTAGATAAAAGCTTTTTGAAACCCTTTACCCCGCTTGGATTTGGTTAATACTTGGTTTATTGGATGCGCACCATTGGATAGTACGTCACCATACTTTAAAACCGGTTCCCACCATTTTTTTCAGCATGACTTTTGATGAAAAACGGACTTTTTGGTTTTTCATGTTATGGATCAGTTGGGCTTAGATAAAAGCTTTTTGAAACCCTTTACCCCGCTTGGATTTGGTTAATACTTGGTTTATTGGATGCGCACCATTGGATAGTACGTCACCATACTTTAAAACCGGTTCCCACCATTTTTTTCAGCATGACTTTTGATGAAAAACGGACTTTTTGGTTTTTCATGTTATGGATCAGTTGGGCTTAGATAAAAGCTTTTTGAAACCCTTTACCCCGCTTGGATTTGGTTAATACTTGGTTTATTGGATGCGCACCATTGGATAGTACGTCACCATACTTTAAAACCGGTTCCCACCATTTTTTTCAGCATGACTTTTGATGAAAAACGGACTTTTTGGTTTTTCATGTTATGGATCAGTTGGGCTTAGATAAAAGCTTTTTGAAACCCTTTACCCCGCTTGGATTTGGTTAATACTTGGTTTATTGGATGCGCACCATTGGATAGTACGTCACCATACTTTAAAACCGGTTCCCACCATTTTTTTCAGCATGACTTTTGATGAAAAACGGACTTTTTGGTTTTTCATGTTATGGATCAGTTGGGCTTAGATAAAAGCTTTTTGAAACCCTTTACCCCGCTTGGATTTGGTTAATACTTGGTTTATTGGATGCGCACCATTGGATAGTACGTCACCATACTTTAAAACCGGTTCCCACCATTTTTTTCAGCATGACTTTTGATGAAAAACGGACTTTTTGGTTTTTCATGTTATGGATCAGTTGGGCTTAGATAAAAGCTTTTTGAAACCCTTTACCCCGCTTGGATTTGGTTAATACTTGGTTTATTGGATGCGCACCATTGGATAGTACGTCACCATACTTTAAAACCGGTTCCCACCATTTTTTTCAGCATGACTTTTGATGAAAAACGGACTTTTTGGTTTTTCATGTTATGGATCAGTTGGGCTTAGATAAAAGCTTTTTGAAACCCTTTACCCCGCTTGGATTTGGTTAATACTTGGTTTATTGGATGCGCACCATTGGATAGTACGTCACCATACTTTAAAACCGGTTCCCACCATTTTTTTCAGCATGACTTTTGATGAAAAACGGACTTTTTGGTTTTTCATGTTATGGATCAGTTGGGCTTAGATAAAAGCTTTTTGAAACCCTTTACCCCGCTTGGATTTGGTTAATACTTGGTTTATTGGATGCGCACCATTGGATAGTACGTCACCATACTTTAAAACCGGTTCCCACCATTTTTTTCAGCATGACTTTTGATGAAAAACGGACTTTTTGGTTTTTCATGTTATGGATCAGTTGGGCTTAGATAAAAGCTTTTTGAAACCCTTTACCCCGCTTGGATTTGGTTAATACTTGGTTTATTGGATGCGCACCATTGGATAGTACGTCACCATACTTTAAAACCGGTTCCCACCATTTTTTTCAGCATGACTTTTGATGAAAAACGGACTTTTTGGTTTTTCATGTTATGGATCAGTTGGGCTTAGATAAAAGCTTTTTGAAACCCTTTACCCCGCTTGGATTTGGTTAATACTTGGTTTATTGGATGCGCACCATTGGATAGTACGTCACCATACTTTAAAACCGGTTCCCACCATTTTTTTCAGCATGACTTTTGATGAAAAACGGACTTTTTGGTTTTTCATGTTATGGATCAGTTGGGCTTAGATAAAAGCTTTTTGAAACCCTTTACCCCGCTTGGATTTGGTTAATACTTGGTTTATTGGATGCGCACCATTGGATAGTACGTCACCATACTTTAAAACCGGTTCCCACCATTTTTTTCAGCATGACTTTTGATGAAAAACGGACTTTTTGGTTTTTCATGTTATGGATCAGTTGGGCTTAGATAAAAGCTTTTTGAAACCCTTTACCCCGCTTGGATTTGGTTAATACTTGGTTTATTGGATGCGCACCATTGGATAGTACGTCACCATACTTTAAAACCGGTTCCCACCATTTTTTTCAGCATGACTTTTGATGAAAAACGGACTTTTTGGTTTTTCATGTTATGGATCAGTTGGGCTTAGATAAAAGCTTTTTGAAACCCTTTACCCCGCTTGGATTTGGTTAATACTTGGTTTATTGGATGCGCACCATTGGATAGTACGTCACCATACTTTAAAACCGGTTCCCACCATTTTTTTCAGCATGACTTTTGATGAAAAACGGACTTTTTGGTTTTTCATGTTATGGATCAGTTGGGCTTAGATAAAAGCTTTTTGAAACCCTTTACCCCGCTTGGATTTGGTTAATACTTGGTTTATTGGATGCGCACCATTGGATAGTACGTCACCATACTTTAAAACCGGTTCCCACCATTTTTTTCAGCATGACTTTTGATGAAAAACGGACTTTTTGGTTTTTCATGTTATGGATCAGTTGGGCTTAGATAAAAGCTTTTTGAAACCCTTTACCCCGCTTGGATTTGGTTAATACTTGGTTTATTGGATGCGCACCATTGGATAGTACGTCACCATACTTTAAAACCGGTTCCCACCATTTTTTTCAGCATGACTTTTGATGAAAAACGGACTTTTTGGTTTTTCATGTTATGGATCAGTTGGGCTTAGATAAAAGCTTTTTGAAACCCTTTACCCCGCTTGGATTTGGTTAATACTTGGTTTATTGGATGCGCACCATTGGATAGTACGTCACCATACTTTAAAACCGGTTCCCACCATTTTTTTCAGCATGACTTTTGATGAAAAACGGACTTTTTGGTTTTTCATGTTATGGATCAGTTGGGCTTAGATAAAAGCTTTTTGAAACCCTTTACCCCGCTTGGATTTGGTTAATACTTGGTTTATTGGATGCGCACCATTGGATAGTACGTCACCATACTTTAAAACCGGTTCCCACCATTTTTTTCAGCATGACTTTTGATGAAAAACGGACTTTTTGGTTTTTCATGTTATGGATCAGTTGGGCTTAGATAAAAGCTTTTTGAAACCCTTTACCCCGCTTGGATTTGGTTAATACTTGGTTTATTGGATGCGCACCATTGGATAGTACGTCACCATACTTTAAAACCGGTTCCCACCATTTTTTTCAGCATGACTTTTGATGAAAAACGGACTTTTTGGTTTTTCATGTTATGGATCAGTTGGGCTTAGATAAAAGCTTTTTGAAACCCTTTACCCCGCTTGGATTTGGTTAATACTTGGTTTATTGGATGCGCACCATTGGATAGTACGTCACCATACTTTAAAACCGGTTCCCACCATTTTTTTCAGCATGACTTTTGATGAAAAACGGACTTTTTGGTTTTTCATGTTATGGATCAGTTGGGCTTAGATAAAAGCTTTTTGAAACCCTTTACCCCGCTTGGATTTGGTTAATACTTGGTTTATTGGATGCGCACCATTGGATAGTACGTCACCATACTTTAAAACCGGTTCCCACCATTTTTTTCAGCATGACTTTTGATGAAAAACGGACTTTTTGGTTTTTCATGTTATGGATCAGTTGGGCTTAGATAAAAGCTTTTTGAAACCCTTTACCCCGCTTGGATTTGGTTAATACTTGGTTTATTGGATGCGCACCATTGGATAGTACGTCACCATACTTTAAAACCGGTTCCCACCATTTTTTTCAGCATGACTTTTGATGAAAAACGGACTTTTTGGTTTTTCATGTTATGGATCAGTTGGGCTTAGATAAAAGCTTTTTGAAACCCTTTACCCCGCTTGGATTTGGTTAATACTTGGTTTATTGGATGCGCACCATTGGATAGTACGTCACCATACTTTAAAACCGGTTCCCACCATTTTTTTCAGCATGACTTTTGATGAAAAACGGACTTTTTGGTTTTTCATGTTATGGATCAGTTGGGCTTAGATAAAAGCTTTTTGAAACCCTTTACCCCGCTTGGATTTGGTTAATACTTGGTTTATTGGATGCGCACCATTGGATAGTACGTCACCATACTTTAAAACCGGTTCCCACCATTTTTTTCAGCATGACTTTTGATGAAAAACGGACTTTTTGGTTTTTCATGTTATGGATCAGTTGGGCTTAGATAAAAGCTTTTTGAAACCCTTTACCCCGCTTGGATTTGGTTAATACTTGGTTTATTGGATGCGCACCATTGGATAGTACGTCACCATACTTTAAAACCGGTTCCCACCATTTTTTTCAGCATGACTTTTGATGAAAAACGGACTTTTTGGTTTTTCATGTTATGGATCAGTTGGGCTTAGATAAAAGCTTTTTGAAACCCTTTACCCCGCTTGGATTTGGTTAATACTTGGTTTATTGGATGCGCACCATTGGATAGTACGTCACCATACTTTAAAACCGGTTCCCACCATTTTTTTCAGCATGACTTTTGATGAAAAACGGACTTTTTGGTTTTTCATGTTATGGATCAGTTGGGCTTAGATAAAAGCTTTTTGAAACCCTTTACCCCGCTTGGATTTGGTTAATACTTGGTTTATTGGATGCGCACCATTGGATAGTACGTCACCATACTTTAAAACCGGTTCCCACCATTTTTTTCAGCATGACTTTTGATGAAAAACGGACTTTTTGGTTTTTCATGTTATGGATCAGTTGGGCTTAGATAAAAGCTTTTTGAAACCCTTTACCCCGCTTGGATTTGGTTAATACTTGGTTTATTGGATGCGCACCATTGGATAGTACGTCACCATACTTTAAAACCGGTTCCCACCATTTTTTTCAGCATGACTTTTGATGAAAAACGGACTTTTTGGTTTTTCATGTTATGGATCAGTTGGGCTTAGATAAAAGCTTTTTGAAACCCTTTACCCCGCTTGGATTTGGTTAATACTTGGTTTATTGGATGCGCACCATTGGATAGTACGTCACCATACTTTAAAACCGGTTCCCACCATTTTTTTCAGCATGACTTTTGATGAAAAACGGACTTTTTGGTTTTTCATGTTATGGATCAGTTGGGCTTAGATAAAAGCTTTTTGAAACCCTTTACCCCGCTTGGATTTGGTTAATACTTGGTTTATTGGATGCGCACCATTGGATAGTACGTCACCATACTTTAAAACCGGTTCCCACCATTTTTTTCAGCATGACTTTTGATGAAAAACGGACTTTTTGGTTTTTCATGTTATGGATCAGTTGGGCTTAGATAAAAGCTTTTTGAAACCCTTTACCCCGCTTGGATTTGGTTAATACTTGGTTTATTGGATGCGCACCATTGGATAGTACGTCACCATACTTTAAAACCGGTTCCCACCATTTTTTTCAGCATGACTTTTGATGAAAAACGGACTTTTTGGTTTTTCATGTTATGGATCAGTTGGGCTTAGATAAAAGCTTTTTGAAACCCTTTACCCCGCTTGGATTTGGTTAATACTTGGTTTATTGGATGCGCACCATTGGATAGTACGTCACCATACTTTAAAACCGGTTCCCACCATTTTTTTCAGCATGACTTTTGATGAAAAACGGACTTTTTGGTTTTTCATGTTATGGATCAGTTGGGCTTAGATAAAAGCTTTTTGAAACCCTTTACCCCGCTTGGATTTGGTTAATACTTGGTTTATTGGATGCGCACCATTGGATAGTACGTCACCATACTTTAAAACCGGTTCCCACCATTTTTTTCAGCATGACTTTTGATGAAAAACGGACTTTTTGGTTTTTCATGTTATGGATCAGTTGGGCTTAGATAAAAGCTTTTTGAAACCCTTTACCCCGCTTGGATTTGGTTAATACTTGGTTTATTGGATGCGCACCATTGGATAGTACGTCACCATACTTTAAAACCGGTTCCCACCATTTTTTTCAGCATGACTTTTGATGAAAAACGGACTTTTTGGTTTTTCATGTTATGGATCAGTTGGGCTTAGATAAAAGCTTTTTGAAACCCTTTACCCCGCTTGGATTTGGTTAATACTTGGTTTATTGGATGCGCACCATTGGATAGTACGTCACCATACTTTAAAACCGGTTCCCACCATTTTTTTCAGCATGACTTTTGATGAAAAACGGACTTTTTGGTTTTTCATGTTATGGATCAGTTGGGCTTAGATAAAAGCTTTTTGAAACCCTTTACCCCGCTTGGATTTGGTTAATACTTGGTTTATTGGATGCGCACCATTGGATAGTACGTCACCATACTTTAAAACCGGTTCCCACCATTTTTTTCAGCATGACTTTTGAGACTTTTTGGTTTTTCATGTTATGGATCAGGTTGGGCTTAGATAAAGCATTTTTGAGACCCTTTCACCCCGCTTGGATTTGGTTAATACTCCCTGGTTTATTCGGATGCGCACCATTGGGATAGTGCGTCACCATACTTTTAAAACCGGTTCCCACCATTTTTTTCAGCATGACTTTTGATGAAAAACGGACTTTTTGGTTTTTCATGTTATGGATCAGTTGGGCTTAGATAAAAGCTTTTTGAAACCCTTTACCCCGCTTGGATTTGGTTAATACTTGGTTTATTGGATGCGCACCATTGGATAGTACGTCACCATACTTTAAAACCGGTTCCCACCATTTTTTTCAGCATGACTTTTGATGAAAAACGGACTTTTTGGTTTTTCATGTTATGGATCAGTTGGGCTTAGATAAAAGCTTTTTGAAACCCTTTACCCCGCTTGGATTTGGTTAAGTACTTGGTTTATTGGATGCGCACCATTGGATAGTACGTCACCATACTTTAAAACCGGTTCCCACCATTTTTTTCAGCATGACTTTTGATGAAAAACGGACTTTTTGGTTTTTCATGTTATGGATCAGTTGGGCTTAGATAAAAGCTTTTTGAAACCCTTTACCCCGCTTGGATTTGGTTAATACTTGGTTTATTGGATGCGCACCATTGGATAGTACGTCACCATACTTTAAAACCGGTTCCCACCATTTTTTTCAGCATGACTTTTGATGAAAAACGGACTTTTTGGTTTTTCATGTTATGGATCAGTTGGGCTTAGATAAAAGCTTTTTGAAACCCTTTACCCCGCTTGGATTTGGTTAATACTTGGTTTATTGGATGCGCACCATTGGATAGTACGTCACCATACTTTAAAACCGGTTCCCACCATTTTTTTCAGCATGACTTTTGATGAAAAACGGACTTTTTGGTTTTTCATGTTATGGATCAGTTGGGCTTAGATAAAAGCTTTTTGAAACCCTTTACCCCGCTTGGATTTGGTTAATACTTGGTTTATTGGATGCGCACCATTGGATAGTACGTCACCATACTTTAAAACCGGTTCCCACCATTTTTTTCAGCATGACTTTTGATGAAAAACGGACTTTTTGGTTTTTCATGTTATGGATCAGTTGGGCTTAGATAAAAGCTTTTTGAAACCCTTTACCCCGCTTGGATTTGGTTAATACTTGGTTTATTGGATGCGCACCATTGGATAGTACGTCACCATACTTTAAAACCGGTTCCCACCATTTTTTTCAGCATGACTTTTGATGAAAAACGGACTTTTTGGTTTTTCATGTTATGGATCAGTTGGGCTTAGATAAAAGCTTTTTGAAACCCTTTACCCCGCTTGGATTTGGTTAATACTTGGTTTATTGGATGCGCACCATTGGATAGTACGTCACCATACTTTAAAACCGGTTCCCACCATTTTTTTCAGCATGACTTTTGATGAAAAACGGACTTTTTGGTTTTTCATGTTATGGATCAGTTGGGCTTAGATAAAAGCTTTTTGAAACCCTTTACCCCGCTTGGATTTGGTTAATACTTGGTTTATTGGATGCGCACCATTGGATAGTACGTCACCATACTTTAAAACCGGTTCCCACCATTTTTTTCAGCATGACTTTTGATGAAAAACGGACTTTTTGGTTTTTCATGTTATGGATCAGTTGGGCTTAGATAAAAGCTTTTTGAAACCCTTTACCCCGCTTGGATTTGGTTAATACTTGGTTTATTGGATGCGCACCATTGGATAGTACGTCACCATACTTTAAAACCGGTTCCCACCATTTTTTTCAGCATGACTTTTGATGAAAAACGGACTTTTTGGTTTTTCATGTTATGGATCAGTTGGGCTTAGATAAAAGCTTTTTGAAACCCTTTACCCCGCTTGGATTTGGTTAATACTTGGTTTATTGGATGCGCACCATTGGATAGTACGTCACCATACTTTAAAACCGGTTCCCACCATTTTTTTCAGCATGACTTTTGATGAAAAACGGACTTTTTGGTTTTTCATGTTATGGATCAGTTGGGCTTAGATAAAAGCTTTTTGAAACCCTTTACCCCGCTTGGATTTGGTTAATACTTGGTTTATTGGATGCGCACCATTGGATAGTACGTCACCATACTTTAAAACCGGTTCCCACCATTTTTTTCAGCATGACTTTTGATGAAAAACGGACTTTTTGGTTTTTCATGTTATGGATCAGTTGGGCTTAGATAAAAGCTTTTTGAAACCCTTTACCCCGCTTGGATTTGGTTAATACTTGGTTTATTGGATGCGCACCATTGGATAGTACGTCACCATACTTTAAAACCGGTTCCCACCATTTTTTTCAGCATGACTTTTGATGAAAAACGGACTTTTTGGTTTTTCATGTTATGGATCAGTTGGGCTTAGATAAAAGCTTTTTGAAACCCTTTACCCCGCTTGGATTTGGTTAATACTTGGTTTATTGGATGCGCACCATTGGATAGTACGTCACCATACTTTAAAACCGGTTCCCACCATTTTTTTCAGCATGACTTTTGATGAAAAACGGACTTTTTGGTTTTTCATGTTATGGATCAGTTGGGCTTAGATAAAAGCTTTTTGAAACCCTTTACCCCGCTTGGATTTGGTTAATACTTGGTTTATTGGATGCGCACCATTGGATAGTACGTCACCATACTTTAAAACCGGTTCCCACCATTTTTTTCAGCATGACTTTTGATGAAAAACGGACTTTTTGGTTTTTCATGTTATGGATCAGTTGGGCTTAGATAAAAGCTTTTTGAAACCCTTTACCCCGCTTGGATTTGGTTAATACTTGGTTTATTGGATGCGCACCATTGGATAGTACGTCACCATACTTTAAAACCGGTTCCCACCATTTTTTTCAGCATGACTTTTGATGAAAAACGGACTTTTTGGTTTTTCATGTTATGGATCAGTTGGGCTTAGATAAAAGCTTTTTGAAACCCTTTACCCCGCTTGGATTTGGTTAATACTTGGTTTATTGGATGCGCACCATTGGATAGTACGTCACCATACTTTAAAACCGGTTCCCACCATTTTTTTCAGCATGACTTTTGATGAAAAACGGACTTTTTGGTTTTTCATGTTATGGATCAGTTGGGCTTAGATAAAAGCTTTTTGAAACCCTTTACCCCGCTTGGATTTGGTTAATACTTGGTTTATTGGATGCGCACCATTGGATAGTACGTCACCATACTTTAAAACCGGTTCCCACCATTTTTTTCAGCATGACTTTTGATGAAAAACGGACTTTTTGGTTTTTCATGTTATGGATCAGTTGGGCTTAGATAAAAGCTTTTTGAAACCCTTTACCCCGCTTGGATTTGGTTAATACTTGGTTTATTGGATGCGCACCATTGGATAGTACGTCACCATACTTTAAAACCGGTTCCCACCATTTTTTTCAGCATGACTTTTGATGAAAAACGGACTTTTTGGTTTTTCATGTTATGGATCAGTTGGGCTTAGATAAAAGCTTTTTGAAACCCTTTACCCCGCTTGGATTTGGTTAATACTTGGTTTATTGGATGCGCACCATTGGATAGTACGTCACCATACTTTAAAACCGGTTCCCACCATTTTTTTCAGCATGACTTTTGATGAAAAACGGACTTTTTGGTTTTTCATGTTATGGATCAGTTGGGCTTAGATAAAAGCTTTTTGAAACCCTTTACCCCGCTTGGATTTGGTTAATACTTGGTTTATTGGATGCGCACCATTGGATAGTACGTCACCATACTTTAAAACCGGTTCCCACCATTTTTTTCAGCATGACTTTTGATGAAAAACGGACTTTTTGGTTTTTCATGTTATGGATCAGTTGGGCTTAGATAAAAGCTTTTTGAAACCCTTTACCCCGCTTGGATTTGGTTAATACTTGGTTTATTGGATGCGCACCATTGGATAGTACGTCACCATACTTTAAAACCGGTTCCCACCATTTTTTTCAGCATGACTTTTGATGAAAAACGGACTTTTTGGTTTTTCATGTTATGGATCAGTTGGGCTTAGATAAAAGCTTTTTGAAACCCTTTACCCCGCTTGGATTTGGTTAATACTTGGTTTATTGGATGCGCACCATTGGATAGTACGTCACCATACTTTAAAACCGGTTCCCACCATTTTTTTCAGCATGACTTTTGATGAAAAACGGACTTTTTGGTTTTTCATGTTATGGATCAGTTGGGCTTAGATAAAAGCTTTTTGAAACCCTTTACCCCGCTTGGATTTGGTTAATACTTGGTTTATTGGATGCGCACCATTGGATAGTACGTCACCATACTTTAAAACCGGTTCCCACCATTTTTTTCAGCATGACTTTTGATGAAAAACGGACTTTTTGGTTTTTCATGTTATGGATCAGTTGGGCTTAGATAAAAGCTTTTTGAAACCCTTTACCCCGCTTGGATTTGGTTAATACTTGGTTTATTGGATGCGCACCATTGGATAGTACGTCACCATACTTTAAAACCGGTTCCCACCATTTTTTTCAGCATGACTTTTGATGAAAAACGGACTTTTTGGTTTTTCATGTTATGGATCAGTTGGGCTTAGATAAAAGCTTTTTGAAACCCTTTACCCCGCTTGGATTTGGTTAATACTTGGTTTATTGGATGCGCACCATTGGATAGTACGTCACCATACTTTAAAACCGGTTCCCACCATTTTTTTCAGCATGACTTTTGATGAAAAACGGACTTTTTGGTTTTTCATGTTATGGATCAGTTGGGCTTAGATAAAAGCTTTTTGAAACCCTTTACCCCGCTTGGATTTGGTTAATACTTGGTTTATTGGATGCGCACCATTGGATAGTACGTCACCATACTTTAAAACCGGTTCCCACCATTTTTTTCAGCATGACTTTTGATGAAAAACGGACTTTTTGGTTTTTCATGTTATGGATCAGTTGGGCTTAGATAAAAGCTTTTTGAAACCCTTTACCCCGCTTGGATTTGGTTAATACTTGGTTTATTGGATGCGCACCATTGGATAGTACGTCACCATACTTTAAAACCGGTTCCCACCATTTTTTTCAGCATGACTTTTGATGAAAAACGGACTTTTTGGTTTTTCATGTTATGGATCAGTTGGGCTTAGATAAAAGCTTTTTGAAACCCTTTACCCCGCTTGGATTTGGTTAATACTTGGTTTATTGGATGCGCACCATTGGATAGTACGTCACCATACTTTAAAACCGGTTCCCACCATTTTTTTCAGCATGACTTTTGATGAAAAACGGACTTTTTGGTTTTTCATGTTATGGATCAGTTGGGCTTAGATAAAAGCTTTTTGAAACCCTTTACCCCGCTTGGATTTGGTTAATACTTGGTTTATTGGATGCGCACCATTGGATAGTACGTCACCATACTTTAAAACCGGTTCCCACCATTTTTTTCAGCATGACTTTTGATGAAAAACGGACTTTTTGGTTTTTCATGTTATGGATCAGTTGGGCTTAGATAAAAGCTTTTTGAAACCCTTTACCCCGCTTGGATTTGGTTAATACTTGGTTTATTGGATGCGCACCATTGGATAGTACGTCACCATACTTTAAAACCGGTTCCCACCATTTTTTTCAGCATGACTTTTGATGAAAAACGGACTTTTTGGTTTTTCATGTTATGGATCAGTTGGGCTTAGATAAAAGCTTTTTGAAACCCTTTACCCCGCTTGGATTTGGTTAATACTTGGTTTATTGGATGCGCACCATTGGATAGTACGTCACCATACTTTAAAACCGGTTCCCACCATTTTTTTCAGCATGACTTTTGATGAAAAACGGACTTTTTGGTTTTTCATGTTATGGATCAGTTGGGCTTAGATAAAAGCTTTTTGAAACCCTTTACCCCGCTTGGATTTGGTTAATACTTGGTTTATTGGATGCGCACCATTGGATAGTACGTCACCATACTTTAAAACCGCGTTCCCACCATTTTTTTCAGCATGACTTTTGATGAAAAACGGACTTTTTGGTTTTTCATGTTATGGATCAGTTGGGCTTAGATAAAAGCTTTTTGAAACCCTTTACCCCGCTTGGATTTGGTTAATACTTGGTTTATTGGATGCGCACCATTGGATAGTACGTCACCATACTTTAAAACCGGTTCCCACCATTTTTTTCAGCATGACTTTTGATGAAAAACGGACTTTTTGGTTTTTCATGTTATGGATCAGTTGGGCTTAGATAAAAGCTTTTTGAAACCCTTTACCCCGCTTGGATTTGGTTAATACTTGGTTTATTGGATGCGCACCATTGGATAGTACGTCACCATACTTTAAAACCGGTTCCCACCATTTTTTTCAGCATGACTTTTGATGAAAAACGGACTTTTTGGTTTTTCATGTTATGGATCAGTTGGGCTTAGATAAAAGCTTTTTGAAACCCTTTACCCCGCTTGGATTTGGTTAATACTTGGTTTATTGGATGCGCACCATTGGATAGTACGTCACCATACTTTAAAACCGGTTCCCACCATTTTTTTCAGCATGACTTTTGATGAAAAACGGACTTTTTGGTTTTTCATGTTATGGATCAGTTGGGCTTAGATAAAAGCTTTTTGAAACCCTTTACCCCGCTTGGATTTGGTTAATACTTGGTTTATTGGATGCGCACCATTGGATAGTACGTCACCATACTTTAAAACCGGTTCCCACCATTTTTTTCAGCATGACTTTTGATGAAAAACGGACTTTTTGGTTTTTCATGTTATGGATCAGTTGGGCTTAGATAAAAGCTTTTTGAAACCCTTTACCCCGCTTGGATTTGGTTAATACTTGGTTTATTGGATGCGCACCATTGGATAGTACGTCACCATACTTTAAAACCGGTTCCCACCATTTTTTTCAGCATGACTTTTGATGAAAAACGGACTTTTTGGTTTTTCATGTTATGGATCAGTTGGGCTTAGATAAAAGCTTTTTGAAACCCTTTACCCCGCTTGGATTTGGTTAATACTTGGTTTATTGGATGCGCACCATTGGATAGTACGTCACCATACTTTAAAACCGGTTCCCACCATTTTTTTCAGCATGACTTTTGATGAAAAACGGACTTTTTGGTTTTTCATGTTATGGATCAGTTGGGCTTAGATAAAAGCTTTTTGAAACCCTTTACCCCGCTTGGATTTGGTTAATACTTGGTTTATTGGATGCGCACCATTGGATAGTACGTCACCATACTTTAAAACCGGTTCCCACCATTTTTTTCAGCATGACTTTTGATGAAAAACGGACTTTTTGGTTTTTCATGTTATGGATCAGTTGGGCTTAGATAAAAGCTTTTTGAAACCCTTTACCCCGCTTGGATTTGGTTAATACTTGGTTTATTGGATGCGCACCATTGGATAGTACGTCACCATACTTTAAAACCGGTTCCCACCATTTTTTTCAGCATGACTTTTGATGAAAAACGGACTTTTTGGTTTTTCATGTTATGGATCAGTTGGGCTTAGATAAAAGCTTTTTGAAACCCTTTACCCCGCTTGGATTTGGTTAATACTTGGTTTATTGGATGCGCACCATTGGATAGTACGTCACCATACTTTAAAACCGGTTCCCACCATTTTTTTCAGCATGACTTTTGATGAAAAACGGACTTTTTGGTTTTTCATGTTATGGATCAGTTGGGCTTAGATAAAAGCTTTTTGAAACCCTTTACCCCGCTTGGATTTGGTTAATACTTGGTTTATTGGATGCGCACCATTGGATAGTACGTCACCATACTTTAAAACCGGTTCCCACCATTTTTTTCAGCATGACTTTTGATGAAAAACGGACTTTTTGGTTTTTCATGTTATGGATCAGTTGGGCTTAGATAAAAGCTTTTTGAAACCCTTTACCCCGCTTGGATTTGGTTAATACTTGGTTTATTGGATGCGCACCATTGGATAGTACGTCACCATACTTTAAAACCGGTTCCCACCATTTTTTTCAGCATGACTTTTGATGAAAAACGGACTTTTTGGTTTTTCATGTTATGGATCAGTTGGGCTTAGATAAAAGCTTTTTGAAACCCTTTACCCCGCTTGGATTTGGTTAATACTTGGTTTATTGGATGCGCACCATTGGATAGTACGTCACCATACTTTAAAACCGGTTCCCACCATTTTTTTCAGCATGACTTTTGATGAAAAACGGACTTTTTGGTTTTTCATGTTATGGATCAGTTGGGCTTAGATAAAAGCTTTTTGAAACCCTTTACCCCGCTTGGATTTGGTTAATACTTGGTTTATTGGATGCGCACCATTGGATAGTACGTCACCATACTTTAAAACCGGTTCCCACCATTTTTTTCAGCATGACTTTTGATGAAAAACGGACTTTTTGGTTTTTCATGTTATGGATCAGTTGGGCTTAGATAAAAGCTTTTTGAAACCCTTTACCCCGCTTGGATTTGGTTAATACTTGGTTTATTGGATGCGCACCATTGGATAGTACGTCACCATACTTTAAAACCGGTTCCCACCATTTTTTTCAGCATGACTTTTGATGAAAAACGGACTTTTTGGTTTTTCATGTTATGGATCAGTTGGGCTTAGATAAAAGCTTTTTGAAACCCTTTACCCCGCTTGGATTTGGTTAATACTTGGTTTATTGGATGCGCACCATTGGATAGTACGTCACCATACTTTAAAACCGGTTCCCACCATTTTTTTCAGCATGACTTTTGATGAAAAACGGACTTTTTGGTTTTTCATGTTATGGATCAGTTGGGCTTAGATAAAAGCTTTTTGAAACCCTTTACCCCGCTTGGATTTGGTTAATACTTGGTTTATTGGATGCGCACCATTGGATAGTACGTCACCATACTTTAAAACCGGTTCCCACCATTTTTTTCAGCATGACTTTTGATGAAAAACGGACTTTTTGGTTTTTCATGTTATGGATCAGTTGGGCTTAGATAAAAGCTTTTTGAAACCCTTTACCCCGCTTGGATTTGGTTAATACTTGGTTTATTGGATGCGCACCATTGGATAGTACGTCACCATACTTTAAAACCGGTTCCCACCATTTTTTTCAGCATGACTTTTGATGAAAAACGGACTTTTTGGTTTTTCATGTTATGGATCAGTTGGGCTTAGATAAAAGCTTTTTGAAACCCTTTACCCCGCTTGGATTTGGTTAATACTTGGTTTATTGGATGCGCACCATTGGATAGTACGTCACCATACTTTAAAACCGGTTCCCACCATTTTTTTCAGCATGACTTTTGATGAAAAACGGACTTTTTGGTTTTTCATGTTATGGATCAGTTGGGCTTAGATAAAAGCTTTTTGAAACCCTTTACCCCGCTTGGATTTGGTTAATACTTGGTTTATTGGATGCGCACCATTGGATAGTACGTCACCATACTTTAAAACCGGTTCCCACCATTTTTTTCAGCATGACTTTTGATGAAAAACGGACTTTTTGGTTTTTCATGTTATGGATCAGTTGGGCTTAGATAAAAGCTTTTTGAAACCCTTTACCCCGCTTGGATTTGGTTAATACTTGGTTTATTGGATGCGCACCATTGGATAGTACGTCACCATACTTTAAAACCGGTTCCCACCATTTTTTTCAGCATGACTTTTGATGAAAAACGGACTTTTTGGTTTTTCATGTTATGGATCAGTTGGGCTTAGATAAAAGCTTTTTGAAACCCTTTACCCCGCTTGGATTTGGTTAATACTTGGTTTATTGGATGCGCACCATTGGATAGTACGTCACCATACTTTAAAACCGGTTCCCACCATTTTTTTCAGCATGACTTTTGATGAAAAACGGACTTTTTGGTTTTTCATGTTATGGATCAGTTGGGCTTAGATAAAAGCTTTTTGAAACCCTTTACCCCGCTTGGATTTGGTTAATACTTGGTTTATTGGATGCGCACCATTGGATAGTACGTCACCATACTTTAAAACCGGTTCCCACCATTTTTTTCAGCATGACTTTTGATGAAAAACGGACTTTTTGGTTTTTCATGTTATGGATCAGTTGGGCTTAGATAAAAGCTTTTTGAAACCCTTTACCCCGCTTGGATTTGGTTAATACTTGGTTTATTGGATGCGCACCATTGGATAGTACGTCACCATACTTTAAAACCGGTTCCCACCATTTTTTTCAGCATGACTTTTGATGAAAAACGGACTTTTTGGTTTTTCATGTTATGGATCAGTTGGGCTTAGATAAAAGCTTTTTGAAACCCTTTACCCCGCTTGGATTTGGTTAATACTTGGTTTATTGGATGCGCACCATTGGATAGTACGTCACCATACTTTAAAACCGGTTCCCACCATTTTTTTCAGCATGACTTTTGATGAAAAACGGACTTTTTGGTTTTTCATGTTATGGATCAGTTGGGCTTAGATAAAAGCTTTTTGAAACCCTTTACCCCGCTTGGATTTGGTTAATACTTGGTTTATTGGATGCGCACCATTGGATAGTACGTCACCATACTTTAAAACCGGTTCCCACCATTTTTTTCAGCATGACTTTTGATGAAAAACGGACTTTTTGGTTTTTCATGTTATGGATCAGTTGGGCTTAGATAAAAGCTTTTTGAAACCCTTTACCCCGCTTGGATTTGGTTAATACTTGGTTTATTGGATGCGCACCATTGGATAGTACGTCACCATACTTTAAAACCGGTTCCCACCATTTTTTTCAGCATGACTTTTGATGAAAAACGGACTTTTTGGTTTTTCATGTTATGGATCAGTTGGGCTTAGATAAAAGCTTTTTGAAACCCTTTACCCCGCTTGGATTTGGTTAATACTTGGTTTATTGGATGCGCACCATTGGATAGTACGTCACCATACTTTAAAACCGGTTCCCACCATTTTTTTCAGCATGACTTTTGATGAAAAACGGACTTTTTGGTTTTTCATGTTATGGATCAGTTGGGCTTAGATAAAAGCTTTTTGAAACCCTTTACCCCGCTTGGATTTGGTTAATACTTGGTTTATTGGATGCGCACCATTGGATAGTACGTCACCATACTTTAAAACCGGTTCCCACCATTTTTTTCAGCATGACTTTTGATGAAAAACGGACTTTTTGGTTTTTCATGTTATGGATCAGTTGGGCTTAGATAAAAGCTTTTTGAAACCCTTTACCCCGCTTGGATTTGGTTAATACTTGGTTTATTGGATGCGCACCATTGGATAGTACGTCACCATACTTTAAAACCGGTTCCCACCATTTTTTTCAGCATGACTTTTGATGAAAAACGGACTTTTTGGTTTTTCATGTTATGGATCAGTTGGGCTTAGATAAAAGCTTTTTGAAACCCTTTACCCCGCTTGGATTTGGTTAATACTTGGTTTATTGGATGCGCACCATTGGATAGTACGTCACCATACTTTAAAACCGGTTCCCACCATTTTTTTCAGCATGACTTTTGATGAAAAACGGACTTTTTGGTTTTTCATGTTATGGATCAGTTGGGCTTAGATAAAAGCTTTTTGAAACCCTTTACCCCGCTTGGATTTGGTTAATACTTGGTTTATTGGATGCGCACCATTGGATAGTACGTCACCATACTTTAAAACCGGTTCCCACCATTTTTTTCAGCATGACTTTTGATGAAAAACGGACTTTTTGGTTTTTCATGTTATGGATCAGTTGGGCTTAGATAAAAGCTTTTTGAAACCCTTTACCCCGCTTGGATTTGGTTAATACTTGGTTTATTGGATGCGCACCATTGGATAGTACGTCACCATACTTTAAAACCGGTTCCCACCATTTTTTTCAGCATGACTTTTGATGAAAAACGGACTTTTTGGTTTTTCATGTTATGGATCAGTTGGGCTTAGATAAAAGCTTTTTGAAACCCTTTACCCCGCTTGGATTTGGTTAATACTTGGTTTATTGGATGCGCACCATTGGATAGTACGTCACCATACTTTAAAACCGGTTCCCACCATTTTTTTCAGCATGACTTTTGATGAAAAACGGACTTTTTGGTTTTTCATGTTATGGATCAGTTGGGCTTAGATAAAAGCTTTTTGAAACCCTTTACCCCGCTTGGATTTGGTTAATACTTGGTTTATTGGATGCGCACCATTGGATAGTACGTCACCATACTTTAAAACCGGTTCCCACCATTTTTTTCAGCATGACTTTTGATGAAAAACGGACTTTTTGGTTTTTCATGTTATGGATCAGTTGGGCTTAGATAAAAGCTTTTTGAAACCCTTTACCCCGCTTGGATTTGGTTAATACTTGGTTTATTGGATGCGCACCATTGGATAGTACGTCACCATACTTTAAAACCGGTTCCCACCATTTTTTTCAGCATGACTTTTGATGAAAAACGGACTTTTTGGTTTTTCATGTTATGGATCAGTTGGGCTTAGATAAAAGCTTTTTGAAACCCTTTACCCCGCTTGGATTTGGTTAATACTTGGTTTATTGGATGCGCACCATTGGATAGTACGTCACCATACTTTAAAACCGGTTCCCACCATTTTTTTCAGCATGACTTTTGATGAAAAACGGACTTTTTGGTTTTTCATGTTATGGATCAGTTGGGCTTAGATAAAAGCTTTTTGAAACCCTTTACCCCGCTTGGATTTGGTTAAGTACTTGGTTTATTGGATGCGCACCATTGGATAGTACGTCACCATACTTTAAAACCGGTTCCCACCATTTTTTTCAGCATGACTTTTGATGAAAAACGGACTTTTTGGTTTTTCATGTTATGGATCAGTTGGGCTTAGATAAAAGCTTTTTGAAACCCTTTACCCCGCTTGGATTTGGTTAATACTTGGTTTATTGGATGCGCACCATTGGATAGTACGTCACCATACTTTAAAACCGGTTCCCACCATTTTTTTCAGCATGACTTTTGATGAAAAACGGACTTTTTGGTTTTTCATGTTATGGATCAGTTGGGCTTAGATAAAAGCTTTTTGAAACCCTTTACCCCGCTTGGATTTGGTTAATACTTGGTTTATTGGATGCGCACCATTGGATAGTACGTCACCATACTTTAAAACCGGTTCCCACCATTTTTTTCAGCATGACTTTTGATGAAAAACGGACTTTTTGGTTTTTCATGTTATGGATCAGTTGGGCTTAGATAAAAGCTTTTTGAAACCCTTTACCCCGCTTGGATTTGGTTAATACTTGGTTTATTGGATGCGCACCATTGGATAGTACGTCACCATACTTTAAAACCGGTTCCCACCATTTTTTTCAGCATGACTTTTGATGAAAAACGGACTTTTTGGTTTTTCATGTTATGGATCAGTTGGGCTTAGATAAAAGCTTTTTGAAACCCTTTACCCCGCTTGGATTTGGTTAATACTTGGTTTATTGGATGCGCACCATTGGATAGTACGTCACCATACTTTAAAACCGGTTCCCACCATTTTTTTCAGCATGACTTTTGATGAAAAACGGACTTTTTGGTTTTTCATGTTATGGATCAGTTGGGCTTAGATAAAAGCTTTTTGAAACCCTTTACCCCGCTTGGATTTGGTTAATACTTGGTTTATTGGATGCGCACCATTGGATAGTACGTCACCATACTTTAAAACCGGTTCCCACCATTTTTTTCAGCATGACTTTTGATGAAAAACGGACTTTTTGGTTTTTCATGTTATGGATCAGTTGGGCTTAGATAAAAGCTTTTTGAAACCCTTTACCCCGCTTGGATTTGGTTAATACTTGGTTTATTGGATGCGCACCATTGGATAGTACGTCACCATACTTTAAAACCGGTTCCCACCATTTTTTTCAGCATGACTTTTGATGAAAAACGGACTTTTTGGTTTTTCATGTTATGGATCAGTTGGGCTTAGATAAAAGCTTTTTGAAACCCTTTACCCCGCTTGGATTTGGTTAATACTTGGTTTATTGGATGCGCACCATTGGATAGTACGTCACCATACTTTAAAACCGGTTCCCACCATTTTTTTCAGCATGACTTTTGATGAAAAACGGACTTTTTGGTTTTTCATGTTATGGATCAGTTGGGCTTAGATAAAAGCTTTTTGAAACCCTTTACCCCGCTTGGATTTGGTTAATACTTGGTTTATTGGATGCGCACCATTGGATAGTACGTCACCATACTTTAAAACCGGTTCCCACCATTTTTTTCAGCATGACTTTTGATGAAAAACGGACTTTTTGGTTTTTCATGTTATGGATCAGTTGGGCTTAGATAAAAGCTTTTTGAAACCCTTTACCCCGCTTGGATTTGGTTAATACTTGGTTTATTGGATGCGCACCATTGGATAGTACGTCACCATACTTTAAAACCGGTTCCCACCATTTTTTTCAGCATGACTTTTGATGAAAAACGGACTTTTTGGTTTTTCATGTTATGGATCAGTTGGGCTTAGATAAAAGCTTTTTGAAACCCTTTACCCCGCTTGGATTTGGTTAATACTTGGTTTATTGGATGCGCACCATTGGATAGTACGTCACCATACTTTAAAACCGGTTCCCACCATTTTTTTCAGCATGACTTTTGATGAAAAACGGACTTTTTGGTTTTTCATGTTATGGATCAGTTGGGCTTAGATAAAAGCTTTTTGAAACCCTTTACCCCGCTTGGATTTGGTTAATACTTGGTTTATTGGATGCGCACCATTGGATAGTACGTCACCATACTTTAAAACCGGTTCCCACCATTTTTTTCAGCATGACTTTTGATGAAAAACGGACTTTTTGGTTTTTCATGTTATGGATCAGTTGGGCTTAGATAAAAGCTTTTTGAAACCCTTTACCCCGCTTGGATTTGGTTAATACTTGGTTTATTGGATGCGCACCATTGGATAGTACGTCACCATACTTTAAAACCGGTTCCCACCATTTTTTTCAGCATGACTTTTGATGAAAAACGGACTTTTTGGTTTTTCATGTTATGGATCAGTTGGGCTTAGATAAAAGCTTTTTGAAACCCTTTACCCCGCTTGGATTTGGTTAATACTTGGTTTATTGGATGCGCACCATTGGATAGTACGTCACCATACTTTAAAACCGGTTCCCACCATTTTTTTCAGCATGACTTTTGATGAAAAACGGACTTTTTGGTTTTTCATGTTATGGATCAGTTGGGCTTAGATAAAAGCTTTTTGAAACCCTTTACCCCGCTTGGATTTGGTTAATACTTGGTTTATTGGATGCGCACCATTGGATAGTACGTCACCATACTTTAAAACCGGTTCCCACCATTTTTTTCAGCATGACTTTTGATGAAAAACGGACTTTTTGGTTTTTCATGTTATGGATCAGTTGGGCTTAGATAAAAGCTTTTTGAAACCCTTTACCCCGCTTGGATTTGGTTAATACTTGGTTTATTGGATGCGCACCATTGGATAGTACGTCACCATACTTTAAAACCGGTTCCCACCATTTTTTTCAGCATGACTTTTGATGAAAAACGGACTTTTTGGTTTTTCATGTTATGGATCAGTTGGGCTTAGATAAAAGCTTTTTGAAACCCTTTACCCCGCTTGGATTTGGTTAATACTTGGTTTATTGGATGCGCACCATTGGATAGTACGTCACCATACTTTAAAACCGGTTCCCACCATTTTTTTCAGCATGACTTTTGATGAAAAACGGACTTTTTGGTTTTTCATGTTATGGATCAGTTGGGCTTAGATAAAAGCTTTTTGAAACCCTTTACCCCGCTTGGATTTGGTTAATACTTGGTTTATTGGATGCGCACCATTGGATAGTACGTCACCATACTTTAAAACCGGTTCCCACCATTTTTTTCAGCATGACTTTTGATGAAAAACGGACTTTTTGGTTTTTCATGTTATGGATCAGTTGGGCTTAGATAAAAGCTTTTTGAAACCCTTTACCCCGCTTGGATTTGGTTAATACTTGGTTTATTGGATGCGCACCATTGGATAGTACGTCACCATACTTTAAAACCGGTTCCCACCATTTTTTTCAGCATGACTTTTGATGAAAAACGGACTTTTTGGTTTTTCATGTTATGGATCAGTTGGGCTTAGATAAAAGCTTTTTGAAACCCTTTACCCCGCTTGGATTTGGTTAATACTTGGTTTATTGGATGCGCACCATTGGATAGTACGTCACCATACTTTAAAACCGGTTCCCACCATTTTTTTCAGCATGACTTTTGATGAAAAACGGACTTTTTGGTTTTTCATGTTATGGATCAGTTGGGCTTAGATAAAAGCTTTTTGAAACCCTTTACCCCGCTTGGATTTGGTTAATACTTGGTTTATTGGATGCGCACCATTGGATAGTACGTCACCATACTTTAAAACCGGTTCCCACCATTTTTTTCAGCATGACTTTTGATGAAAAACGGACTTTTTGGTTTTTCATGTTATGGATCAGTTGGGCTTAGATAAAAGCTTTTTGAAACCCTTTACCCCGCTTGGATTTGGTTAATACTTGGTTTATTGGATGCGCACCATTGGATAGTACGTCACCATACTTTAAAACCGGTTCCCACCATTTTTTTCAGCATGACTTTTGATGAAAAACGGACTTTTTGGTTTTTCATGTTATGGATCAGTTGGGCTTAGATAAAAGCTTTTTGAAACCCTTTACCCCGCTTGGATTTGGTTAATACTTGGTTTATTGGATGCGCACCATTGGATAGTACGTCACCATACTTTAAAACCGGTTCCCACCATTTTTTTCAGCATGACTTTTGATGAAAAACGGACTTTTTGGTTTTTCATGTTATGGATCAGTTGGGCTTAGATAAAAGCTTTTTGAAACCCTTTACCCCGCTTGGATTTGGTTAATACTTGGTTTATTGGATGCGCACCATTGGATAGTACGTCACCATACTTTAAAACCGGTTCCCACCATTTTTTTCAGCATGACTTTTGATGAAAAACGGACTTTTTGGTTTTTCATGTTATGGATCAGTTGGGCTTAGATAAAAGCTTTTTGAAACCCTTTACCCCGCTTGGATTTGGTTAATACTTGGTTTATTGGATGCGCACCATTGGATAGTACGTCACCATACTTTAAAACCGGTTCCCACCATTTTTTTCAGCATGACTTTTGATGAAAAACGGACTTTTTGGTTTTTCATGTTATGGATCAGTTGGGCTTAGATAAAAGCTTTTTGAAACCCTTTACCCCGCTTGGATTTGGTTAATACTTGGTTTATTGGATGCGCACCATTGGATAGTACGTCACCATACTTTAAAACCGGTTCCCACCATTTTTTTCAGCATGACTTTTGATGAAAAACGGACTTTTTGGTTTTTCATGTTATGGATCAGTTGGGCTTAGATAAAAGCTTTTTGAAACCCTTTACCCCGCTTGGATTTGGTTAATACTTGGTTTATTGGATGCGCACCATTGGATAGTACGTCACCATACTTTAAAACCGGTTCCCACCATTTTTTTCAGCATGACTTTTGATGAAAAACGGACTTTTTGGTTTTTCATGTTATGGATCAGTTGGGCTTAGATAAAAGCTTTTTGAAACCCTTTACCCCGCTTGGATTTGGTTAATACTTGGTTTATTGGATGCGCACCATTGGATAGTACGTCACCATACTTTAAAACCGGTTCCCACCATTTTTTTCAGCATGACTTTTGATGAAAAACGGACTTTTTGGTTTTTCATGTTATGGATCAGTTGGGCTTAGATAAAAGCTTTTTGAAACCCTTTACCCCGCTTGGATTTGGTTAATACTTGGTTTATTGGATGCGCACCATTGGATAGTACGTCACCATACTTTAAAACCGGTTCCCACCATTTTTTTCAGCATGACTTTTGATGAAAAACGGACTTTTTGGTTTTTCATGTTATGGATCAGTTGGGCTTAGATAAAAGCTTTTTGAAACCCTTTACCCCGCTTGGATTTGGTTAATACTTGGTTTATTGGATGCGCACCATTGGATAGTACGTCACCATACTTTAAAACCGGTTCCCACCATTTTTTTCAGCATGACTTTTGATGAAAAACGGACTTTTTGGTTTTTCATGTTATGGATCAGTTGGGCTTAGATAAAAGCTTTTTGAAACCCTTTACCCCGCTTGGATTTGGTTAATACTTGGTTTATTGGATGCGCACCATTGGATAGTACGTCACCATACTTTAAAACCGGTTCCCACCATTTTTTTCAGCATGACTTTTGATGAAAAACGGACTTTTTGGTTTTTCATGTTATGGATCAGTTGGGCTTAGATAAAAGCTTTTTGAAACCCTTTACCCCGCTTGGATTTGGTTAATACTTGGTTTATTGGATGCGCACCATTGGATAGTACGTCACCATACTTTAAAACCGGTTCCCACCATTTTTTTCAGCATGACTTTTGATGAAAAACGGACTTTTTGGTTTTTCATGTTATGGATCAGTTGGGCTTAGATAAAAGCTTTTTGAAACCCTTTACCCCGCTTGGATTTGGTTAATACTTGGTTTATTGGATGCGCACCATTGGATAGTACGTCACCATACTTTAAAACCGGTTCCCACCATTTTTTTCAGCATGACTTTTGATGAAAAACGGACTTTTTGGTTTTTCATGTTATGGATCAGTTGGGCTTAGATAAAAGCTTTTTGAAACCCTTTACCCCGCTTGGATTTGGTTAATACTTGGTTTATTGGATGCGCACCATTGGATAGTACGTCACCATACTTTAAAACCGGTTCCCACCATTTTTTTCAGCATGACTTTTGATGAAAAACGGACTTTTTGGTTTTTCATGTTATGGATCAGTTGGGCTTAGATAAAAGCTTTTTGAAACCCTTTACCCCGCTTGGATTTGGTTAATACTTGGTTTATTGGATGCGCACCATTGGATAGTACGTCACCATACTTTAAAACCGGTTCCCACCATTTTTTTCAGCATGACTTTTGATGAAAAACGGACTTTTTGGTTTTTCATGTTATGGATCAGTTGGGCTTAGATAAAAGCTTTTTGAAACCCTTTACCCCGCTTGGATTTGGTTAATACTTGGTTTATTGGATGCGCACCATTGGATAGTACGTCACCATACTTTAAAACCGGTTCCCACCATTTTTTTCAGCATGACTTTTGATGAAAAACGGACTTTTTGGTTTTTCATGTTATGGATCAGTTGGGCTTAGATAAAAGCTTTTTGAAACCCTTTACCCCGCTTGGATTTGGTTAATACTTGGTTTATTGGATGCGCACCATTGGATAGTACGTCACCATACTTTAAAACCGGTTCCCACCATTTTTTTCAGCATGACTTTTGATGAAAAACGGACTTTTTGGTTTTTCATGTTATGGATCAGTTGGGCTTAGATAAAAGCTTTTTGAAACCCTTTACCCCGCTTGGATTTGGTTAATACTTGGTTTATTGGATGCGCACCATTGGATAGTACGTCACCATACTTTAAAACCGGTTCCCACCATTTTTTTCAGCATGACTTTTGATGAAAAACGGACTTTTTGGTTTTTCATGTTATGGATCAGTTGGGCTTAGATAAAAGCTTTTTGAAACCCTTTACCCCGCTTGGATTTGGTTAATACTTGGTTTATTGGATGCGCACCATTGGATAGTACGTCACCATACTTTAAAACCGGTTCCCACCATTTTTTTCAGCATGACTTTTGATGAAAAACGGACTTTTTGGTTTTTCATGTTATGGATCAGTTGGGCTTAGATAAAAGCTTTTTGAAACCCTTTACCCCGCTTGGATTTGGTTAATACTTGGTTTATTGGATGCGCACCATTGGATAGTACGTCACCATACTTTAAAACCGGTTCCCACCATTTTTTTCAGCATGACTTTTGATGAAAAACGGACTTTTTGGTTTTTCATGTTATGGATCAGTTGGGCTTAGATAAAAGCTTTTTGAAACCCTTTGCCCCGCTTGGATTTGGTTAATACTTGGTTTATTGGATGCGCACCATTGGATAGTACGTCACCATACTTTAAAACCGGTTCCCACCATTTTTTTCAGCATGACTTTTGATGAAAAACGGACTTTTTGGTTTTTCATGTTATGGATCAGTTGGGCTTAGATAAAAGCTTTTTGAAACCCTTTACCCCGCTTGGATTTGGTTAATACTTGGTTTATTGGATGCGCACCATTGGATAGTACGTCACCATACTTTAAAACCGGTTCCCACCATTTTTTTCAGCATGACTTTTGATGAAAAACGGACTTTTTGGTTTTTCATGTTATGGATCAGTTGGGCTTAGATAAAAGCTTTTTGAAACCCTTTACCCCGCTTGGATTTGGTTAATACTTGGTTTATTGGATGCGCACCATTGGATAGTACGTCACCATACTTTAAAACCGGTTCCCACCATTTTTTTCAGCATGACTTTTGATGAAAAACGGACTTTTTGGTTTTTCATGTTATGGATCAGTTGGGCTTAGATAAAAGCTTTTTGAAACCCTTTACCCCGCTTGGATTTGGTTAATACTTGGTTTATTGGATGCGCACCATTGGATAGTACGTCACCATACTTTAAAACCGGTTCCCACCATTTTTTTCAGCATGACTTTTGATGAAAAACGGAGTTTTTGGTTTTTCATGTTATGGATCAGTTGGGCTTAGATAAAAGCTTTTTGAAACCCTTTACCCCGCTTGGATTTGGTTAATACTTGGTTTATTGGATGCGCACCATTGGATAGTACGTCACCATACTTAAAACCGGTTCCCACCATTTTTTTCAGCATGACTTTTGATGAAAAACGGACTTTTTGGTTTTTCATGTTATGGATCAGTTGGGCTTAGATAAAAGCTTTTTGAAACCCTTTACCCCGCTTGGATTTGGTTAATACTTGGTTTATTGGATGCGCACCATTGGATAGTACGTCACCATACTTTAAAACCGGTTCCCACCATTTTTTTCAGCATGACTTTTGATGAAAAACGGACTTTTTGGTTTTTCATGTTATGGATCAGTTGGGCTTAGATAAAAGCTTTTTAAAACCCTTTACCCCGCTTGGATTTGGTTAATACTTGGTTTATTGGATGCGCACCATTGGATAGTACGTCACCATACTTTAAAACCGGTTCCCACCATTTTTTTCAGCATGACTTTTGATGAAAAACGGACTTTTTGGTTTTTCATGTTATGGATCAGTTGGGCTTAGATAAAAGCTTTTTGAAACCCTTTACCCCGCTTGGATTTGGTTAATACTTGGTTTATTGGATGCGCACCATTGGATAGTACGTCACCATACTTTAAAACCGGTTCCCACCATTTTTTTCAGCATGACTTTTGATGAAAAACGGACTTTTTGGTTTTTCATGTTATGGATCAGTTGGGCTTAGATAAAAGCTTTTTGAAACCCTTTACCCCACTTGGATTTGGTTAATACTTGGTTTATTGGATGCGCACCATTGGATAGTACGTCACCATACTTTAAAACCGGTTCCCACCATTTTTTTCAGCATGACTTTTGATGAAAAACGGACTTTTTGGTTTTTCATGTTATGGATCAGTTGGGCTTAGATAAAAGCTTTTTGAAACCCTTTACCCCGCTTGGATTTGGTTAATACTTGGTTTATTGGATGCGCACCATTGGATAGTACGTCACCATACTTTAAAACCGGTTCCCACCATTTTTTTCAGCATGACTTTTGATGAAAAACGGACTTTTTGGTTTTTCATGTTATGGATCAGTTGGGCTTAGATAAAAGCTTTTTGAAACCCTTTACCCCGCTTGGATTTGGTTAATACTTGGTTTATTGGATGCGCACCATTGGATAGTACGTCACCATACTTTAAAACCGGTTCCCACCATTTTTTTCAGCATGACTTTTGATGAAAAACGGACTTTTTGGTTTTTCATGTTATGGATCAGTTGGGCTTAGATAAAAGCTTTTTGAAACCCTTTACCCCGCTTGGATTTGGTTAATACTTGGTTTATTGGATGCGCACCATTGGATAGTACGTCACCATACTTTAAAACCGGTTCCCACCATTTTTTTCAGCATGACTTTTGATGAAAAACGGACTTTTTGGTTTTTCATGTTATGGATCAGTTGGGCTTAGATAAAAGCTTTTTGAAATCCTTTACCCCGCTTGGATTTGGTTAATACTTGGTTTATTGGATGCGCACCATTGGATAGTACGTCACCATACTTTAAAACCGGTTCCCACCATTTTTTCAGCATGACTTTTGATGAAAAACGGACTTTTTGGTTTTTCATGTTATGGATCAGTTGGGCTTAGATAAAAGCTTTTTGAAACCCTTTACCCCGCTTGGATTTGGTTAATACTTGGTTTATTGGATGCGCACCATTGGATAGTACGTCACCATACTTTAAAACCGGTTCCCACCATTTTTTTCAGCATGACTTTTGATGAAAAACGGACTTTTTGGTTTTTCATGTTATGGATCAGTTGGGCTTAGATAAAAGCTTTTTGAAACCCTTTACCCCGCTTGGATTTGGTTAATACTTGGTTTATTGGATGCACACCATTGGATAGTACGTCACCATACTTTAAAACCGGTTCCCACCATTTTTTTCAGCATGACTTTTGATGAAAAACGGACTTTTTGGTTTTTCATGTTATGGATCAGTTGGGCTTAGATAAAAGCTTTTTGAAACCCTTTACCCCCGCTTGGATTTGGTTAATACTTGGTTTATTGGATGCGCACCATTGGATAGTACGTCACCATACTTTAAAACCGGTTCCCACCATTTTTTTCAGCATGACTTTTGATGAAAAACGGACTTTTTGGTTTTTCATGTTATGGATCAGTTGGGCTTAGATAAAAGCTTTTTGAAACCCTTTACCCCGCTTGGATTTGGTTAATACTTGGTTTATTGGATGCGCACCATTGGATAGTACGTCACCATACTTTAAAACCGGTTCCCACCATTTTTTTCAGCATGACTTTTGATGAAAAACGGACTTTTTGGTTTTTCATGTTATGGATCAGTTGGGCTTAGAGAAAAGCTTTTTGAAACCCTTTACCCCGCTTGGATTTGGTTAATACTTGGTTTATTGGATGCGCACCATTGGATAGTACGTCACCATACTTTAAAACCGGTTCCCACCATTTTTTTCAGCATGACTTTTGATGAAAAACGGACTTTTTGGTTTTTCATGTTATGGATCAGTTGGGCTTAGATAAAAGCTTTTTGAAACCCTTTACCCCGCTTGGATTTGGTTAATACTTGGTTTATTGGATGCGCACCATTGGATAGTACGTCACCATACTTTAAAACCGGTTCCCACCATTTTTTTCAGCATGACTTTGATGAAAAACGGACTTTTTGGTTTTTCATGTTATGGATCAGTTGGGCTTAGATAAAAGCTTTTTGAAACCCTTTACCCCGCTTGGATTTGGTTAATACTTGGTTTATTGGATGCGCACCATTGGATAGTACGTCACCATACTTTAAAACCGGTTCCCACCATTTTTTTCAGCATGACTTTTGATGAAAAACGGACTTTTTGGTTTTTCATGTTATGGATCAGTTGGGCTTAGATAAAAGCTTTTTGAAACCCTTTACCCCGCTTGGATTTGGTTAATACTTGGTTTATTGGATGCGCACCACTGGATAGTACGTCACCATACTTTAAAACCGGTTCCCACCATTTTTTTCAGCATGACTTTTGATGAAAAACGGACTTTTTGGTTTTTCATGTTATGGATCAGTTGGGCTTAGATAAAAGCTTTTGAAACCCTTTACCCCGCTTGGATTTGGTTAATACTTGGTTTATTGGATGCGCACCATTGGATAGTACGTCACCATACTTTAAAACCGGTTCCCACCATTTTTTTCAGCATGACTTTTGATGAAAAACGGACTTTTTGGTTTTTCATGTTATGGATCAGTTGGGCTTAGATAAAAGCTTTTTGAAACCCTTTACCCCACTTGGATTTGGTTAATACTTGGTTTATTGGATGCGCACCATTGGATAGTACGTCACCATACTTTAAAACCGGTTCCCACCATTTTTTTCAGCATGACTTTTGATGAAAAACGGACTTTTTGGTTTTTCATGTTATGGATCAGTTGGGCTTAGATAAAAGCTTTTGAAACCCTTTACCCCGCTTGGATTTGGTTAATACTTGGTTTATTGGATGCGCACCATTGGATAGTACGTCACCATACTTTAAAACCGGTTCCCACCATTTTTTTCAGCATGATTCTTGCTGAAAAAAATGGTGGGAACCGGTTTTAAAGTATGGTGACGTACTATCCAATGGTGCGCATCCAATAAACCAAGTATTAACCAAATCCAAGCGGGGTAAAGGGTTTCAAAAAGCTTTTATCTAAGCCCAACTGATCCATAACATGAAAAACCAAAAAGTCCGTTTTTCATCAAAAGTCATGCTGAAAAAAATGGTGGGAACCGGTTTTAAAGTATGGTGACGTACTATCCAATGGTGCGCATCCAATAAACCAAGTATTAACCAAATCCAAGTGGGGTAAAGGGTTTCAAAAGCTTTTATCTAAGCCCAACTGATCCATAACATGAAAAACCAAAAAGTCCGTTTTTCATCAAAAGTCATGCTGAAAAAAATGGTGGGAACCGGTTTTAAAGTATGGTGACGTACTATCCAATGGTGCGCATCCAATAAACCAAGTATTAACCAAATCCAAGCGGGGTAAAGGGTTTCAAAAAGCTTTTATCTAAGCCCAACTGATCCATAACATGAAAAACCAAAAAGTCCGTTTTTCATCAAAAGTCATGCTGAAAAAAATGGTGGGAACCGGTTTTAAAGTATGGTGACGTACTATCCAGTGGTGCGCATCCAATAAACCAAGTATTAACCAAATCCAAGCGGGGTAAAGGGTTTCAAAAAGCTTTTATCTAAGCCCAACTGATCCATAACATGAAAAACCAAAAAGTCCGTTTTTCATCAAAAGTCATGCTGAAAAAAATGGTGGGAACCGGTTTTAAAGTATGGTGACGTACTATCCAATGGTGCGCATCCAATAAACCAAGTATTAACCAAATCCAAGCGGGGTAAAGGGTTTCAAAAAGCTTTTATCTAAGCCCAACTGATCCATAACATGAAAAACCAAAAGTCCGTTTTTCATCAAAAGTCATGCTGAAAAAAATGGTGGGAACCGGTTTTAAAGTATGGTGACGTACTATCCAATGGTGCGCATCCAATAAACCAAGTATTAACCAAATCCAAGCGGGGTAAAGGGTTTCAAAAAGCTTTTATCTAAGCCCAACTGATCCATAACATGAAAAACCAAAAAGTCCGTTTTTCATCAAAAGTCATGCTGAAAAAAATGGTGGGAACCGGTTTTAAAGTATGGTGACGTACTATCCAATGGTGCGCATCCAATAAACCAAGTATTAACCAAATCCAAGCGGGGTAAAGGGTTTCAAAAAGCTTTTCTCTAAGCCCAACTGATCCATAACATGAAAAACCAAAAAGTCCGTTTTTCATCAAAAGTCATGCTGAAAAAAATGGTGGGAACCGGTTTTAAAGTATGGTGACGTACTATCCAATGGTGCGCATCCAATAAACCAAGTATTAACCAAATCCAAGCGGGGTAAAGGGTTTCAAAAAGCTTTTATCTAAGCCCAACTGATCCATAACATGAAAAACCAAAAAGTCCGTTTTTCATCAAAAGTCATGCTGAAAAAATGGTGGGAACCGGTTTTAAAGTATGGTGACGTACTATCCAATGGTGCGCATCCAATAAACCAAGTATTAACCAAATCCAAGCGGGGTAAAGGGTTTCAAAAAGCTTTTATCTAAGCCCAACTGATCCATAACATGAAAAACCAAAAAGTCCGTTTTTCATCAAAAGTCATGCTGAAAAAAATGGTGGGAACCGGTTTTAAAGTATGGTGACGTACTATCCAATGGTGTGCATCCAATAAACCAAGTATTAACCAAATCCAAGCGGGGTAAAGGGTTTCAAAAAGCTTTTATCTAAGCCCAACTGATCCATAACATGAAAAACCAAAAAGTCCGTTTTTCATCAAAAGTCATGCTGAAAAAAATGGTGGGAACCGGTTTTAAAGTATGGTGACGTACTATCCAATGGTGCGCATCCAATAAACCAAGTATTAACCAAATCCAAGCGGGGTAAAGGGTTTCAAAAAGCTTTTATCTAAGCCCAACTGATCCATAACATGAAAAACCAAAAAGTCCGTTTTTCATCAAAAGTCATGCTGAAAAAAATGGTGGGAACCGGTTTTAAAGTATGGTGACGTACTATCCAATGGTGCGCATCCAATAAACCAAGTATTAACCAAATCCAAGCGGGGTAAAGGATTTCAAAAAGCTTTTATCTAAGCCCAACTGATCCATAACATGAAAAACCAAAAAGTCCGTTTTTCATCAAAAAGTCATGCTGAAAAAAATGGTGGAACCGGTTTTAAAGTATGGTGACGTACTATCCAATGGTGCGCATCCAATAAACCAAGTATTAACCAAATCCAAGCGGGGTAAAGGGTTTCAAAAAGCTTTTATCTAAGCCCAACTGATCCATAACATGAAAAACCAAAAAGTCCGTTTTTCATCAAAAGTCATGCTGAAAAAAATGGTGGGAACCGGTTTTAAAGTATGGTGACGTACTATCCAATGGTGCGCATCCAATAAACCAAGTATTAACCAAATCCAAGCGGGGGTAAAGGTTTCAACAGCTTGTATCTAAGCCCAACTGATCCATAACATGAAAAAGCAAAAGTCCGTTTTTCATCAAAAAATCAAGCTGAAAAAAAATGGTGGGGAACCGGTTTTAAAGTATGGTGACCGTACTATCCAATGGTGCGCATCCAATAAACCAAGTATTAACCAATCCAAGCGGGGTAAAGGGTTTCAAAAAGCTTTTATCTAAGCCCAACTGATCCATAACATGAAAAACCAAAAAGTCCGTTTTTCATCAAAAGTCATGCTGAAAAAAATGGTGGGAACCGGTTTTAAAGTATGGTGACGTACTATCCAATGGTGCGCATCCAATAAACCAAGTATTAACCAAATCCAAGTGGGGTAAAGGGTTTCAAAAAGCTTTTATCTAAGCCCAACTGATCCATAACATGAAAAACCAAAAAGTCCGTTTTTCATCAAAAGTCATGCTGAAAAAAATGGTGGGAACCGGTTTTAAAGTATGGTGACGTACTATCCAATGGTGCGCATCCAATAAACCAAGTATTAACCAAATCCAAGCGGGGTAAAGGGTTTCAAAAAGCTTTTATCTAAGCCCAACTGATCCATAACATGAAAAACCAAAAAGTCCGTTTTTCATCAAAAGTCATGCTGAAAAAAATGGTGGGAACCGGTTTTAAAGTATGGTGACGTACTATCCAATGGTGCGCATCCAATAAACCAAGTATTAACCAAATCCAAGCGGGGTAAAGGGTTTCAAAAAGCTTTTATCTAAGCCCAACTGATCCATAACATGAAAAACCAAAAAGTCCGTTTTTCATCAAAAGTCATGCTGAAAAAAATGGTGGGAACCGGTTTTAAAGTATGGTGACGTACTATCCAATGGTGCGCATCCAATAAACCAAGTATTAACCAAATCCAAGCGGGGTAAAGGGTTTCAAAAAGCTTTTATCTAAGCCCAACTGATCCATAACATGAAAAACCAAAAAGTCCGTTTTTCATCAAAAGTCATGCTGAAAAAAATGGTGGGAACCGGTTTTAAAGTATGGTGACGTACTATCCAATGGTGCGCATCCAATAAACCAAGTATTAACCAAATCCAAGCGGGGTAAAGGGTTTCAAAAAGCTTTTATCTAAGCCCAACTGATCCATAACATGAAAAACCAAAAAGTCCGTTTTTCATCAAAAGTCATGCTGAAAAAAATGGTGGGAACCGGTTTTAAAGTATGGTGACGTACTATCCAATGGTGCGCATCCAATAAACCAAGTATTAACCAAATCCAAGCGGGGTAAAGGGTTTCAAAAAGCTTTTATCTAAGCCCAACTGATCCATAACATGAAAAACCAAAAAGTCCGTTTTTCATCAAAAGTCATGCTGAAAAAAATGGTGGGAACCGGTTTTAAAGTATGGTGACGTACTATCCAATGGTGCGCATCCAATAAACCAAGTATTAACCAAATCCAAGCGGGGTAAAGGGTTTCAAAAAGCTTTTATCTAAGCCCAACTGATCCATAACATGAAAAACCAAAAAGTCCGTTTTTCATCAAAAGTCATGCTGAAAAAAATGGTGGGAACCGGTTTTAAAGTATGGTGACGTACTATCCAATGGTGCGCATCCAATAAACCAAGTATTAACCAAATCCAAGCGGGGTAAAGGGTTTCAAAAAGCTTTTATCTAAGCCCAACTGATCCATAACATGAAAAACCAAAAAGTCCGTTTTTCATCAAAAGTCATGCTGAAAAAAATGGTGGGAACCGGTTTTAAAGTATGGTGACGTACTATCCAATGGTGCGCATCCAATAAACCAAGTATTAACCAAATCCAAGCGGGGTAAAGGGTTTCAAAAAGCTTTTATCTAAGCCCAACTGATCCATAACATGAAAAACCAAAAAGTCCGTTTTTCATCAAAAGTCATGCTGAAAAAAATGGTGGGAACCGGTTTTAAAGTATGGTGACGTACTATCCAATGGTGCGCATCCAATAAACCAAGTATTAACCAAATCCAAGCGGGGTAAAGGGTTTCAAAAAGCTTTTATCTAAGCCCAACTGATCCATAACATGAAAAACCAAAAAGTCCGTTTTTCATCAAAAGTCATGCTGAAAAAAATGGTGGGAACCGGTTTTAAAGTATGGTGACGTACTATCCAATGGTGCGCATCCAATAAACCAAGTATTAACCAAATCCAAGCGGGGTAAAGGGTTTCAAAAAGCTTTTATCTAAGCCCAACTGATCCATAACATGAAAAACCAAAAAGTCCGTTTTTCATCAAAAGTCATGCTGAAAAAAATGGTGGGAACCGGTTTTAAAGTATGGTGACGTACTATCCAATGGTGCGCATCCAATAAACCAAGTATTAACCAAATCCAAGCGGGGTAAAGGGTTTCAAAAAGCTTTTATCTAAGCCCAACTGATCCATAACATGAAAAACCAAAAAGTCCGTTTTTCATCAAAAGTCATGCTGAAAAAAATGGTGGGAACCGGTTTTAAAGTATGGTGACGTACTATCCAATGGTGCGCATCCAATAAACCAAGTATTAACCAAATCCAAGCGGGGTAAAGGGTTTCAAAAAGCTTTTATCTAAGCCCAACTGATCCATAACATGAAAAACCAAAAAGTCCGTTTTTCATCAAAAGTCATGCTGAAAAAAATGGTGGGAACCGGTTTTAAAGTATGGTGACGTACTATCCAATGGTGCGCATCCAATAAACCAAGTATTAACCAAATCCAAGCGGGGTAAAGGGTTTCAAAAAGCTTTTATCTAAGCCCAACTGATCCATAACATGAAAAACCAAAAAGTCCGTTTTTCATCAAAAGTCATGCTGAAAAAAATGGTGGGAACCGGTTTTAAAGTATGGTGACGTACTATCCAATGGTGCGCATCCAATAAACCAAGTATTAACCAAATCCAAGCGGGGTAAAGGGTTTCAAAAAGCTTTTATCTAAGCCCAACTGATCCATAACATGAAAAACCAAAAAGTCCGTTTTTCATCAAAAGTCATGCTGAAAAAAATGGTGGGAACCGGTTTTAAAGTATGGTGACGTACTATCCAATGGTGCGCATCCAATAAACCAAGTATTAACCAAATCCAAGCGGGGTAAAGGGTTTCAAAAAGCTTTTATCTAAGCCCAACTGATCCATAACATGAAAAACCAAAAAGTCCGTTTTTCATCAAAAGTCATGCTGAAAAAAATGGTGGGAACCGGTTTTAAAGTATGGTGACGTACTATCCAATGGTGCGCATCCAATAAACCAAGTATTAACCAAATCCAAGCGGGGTAAAGGGTTTCAAAAAGCTTTTATCTAAGCCCAACTGATCCATAACATGAAAAACCAAAAAGTCCGTTTTTCATCAAAAGTCATGCTGAAAAAAATGGTGGGAACCGGTTTTAAAGTATGGTGACGTACTATCCAATGGTGCGCATCCAATAAACCAAGTATTAACCAAATCCAAGCGGGGTAAAGGGTTTCAAAAAGCTTTTATCTAAGCCCAACTGATCCATAACATGAAAAACCAAAAAGTCCGTTTTTCATCAAAAGTCATGCTGAAAAAAATGGTGGGAACCGGTTTTAAAGTATGGTGACGTACTATCCAATGGTGCGCATCCAATAAACCAAGTATTAACCAAATCCAAGCGGGGTAAAGGGTTTCAAAAAGCTTTTATCTAAGCCCAACTGATCCATAACATGAAAAACCAAAAAGTCCGTTTTTCATCAAAAGTCATGCTGAAAAAAATGGTGGGAACCGGTTTTAAAGTATGGTGACGTACTATCCAATGGTGCGCATCCAATAAACCAAGTATTAACCAAATCCAAGCGGGGTAAAGGGTTTCAAAAAGCTTTTATCTAAGCCCAACTGATCCATAACATGAAAAACCAAAAAGTCCGTTTTTCATCAAAAGTCATGCTGAAAAAAATGGTGGGAACCGGTTTTAAAGTATGGTGACGTACTATCCAATGGTGCGCATCCAATAAACCAAGTATTAACCAAATCCAAGCGGGGTAAAGGGTTTCAAAAAGCTTTTATCTAAGCCCAACTGATCCATAACATGAAAAACCAAAAAGTCCGTTTTTCATCAAAAGTCATGCTGAAAAAAATGGTGGGAACCGGTTTTAAAGTATGGTGACGTACTATCCAATGGTGCGCATCCAATAAACCAAGTATTAACCAAATCCAAGCGGGGTAAAGGGTTTCAAAAAGCTTTTATCTAAGCCCAACTGATCCATAACATGAAAAACCAAAAAGTCCGTTTTTCATCAAAAGTCATGCTGAAAAAAATGGTGGGAACCGGTTTTAAAGTATGGTGACGTACTATCCAATGGTGCGCATCCAATAAACCAAGTATTAACCAAATCCAAGCGGGGTAAAGGGTTTCAAAAAGCTTTTATCTAAGCCCAACTGATCCATAACATGAAAAACCAAAAAGTCCGTTTTTCATCAAAAGTCATGCTGAAAAAAATGGTGGGAACCGGTTTTAAAGTATGGTGACGTACTATCCAATGGTGCGCATCCAATAAACCAAGTATTAACCAAATCCAAGCGGGGTAAAGGGTTTCAAAAAGCTTTTATCTAAGCCCAACTGATCCATAACATGAAAAACCAAAAAGTCCGTTTTTCATCAAAAGTCATGCTGAAAAAAATGGTGGGAACCGGTTTTAAAGTATGGTGACGTACTATCCAATGGTGCGCATCCAATAAACCAAGTATTAACCAAATCCAAGCGGGGTAAAGGGTTTCAAAAAGCTTTTATCTAAGCCCAACTGATCCATAACATGAAAAACCAAAAAGTCCGTTTTTCATCAAAAGTCATGCTGAAAAAAATGGTGGGAACCGGTTTTAAAGTATGGTGACGTACTATCCAATGGTGCGCATCCAATAAACCAAGTATTAACCAAATCCAAGCGGGGTAAAGGGTTTCAAAAAGCTTTTATCTAAGCCCAACTGATCCATAACATGAAAAACCAAAAAGTCCGTTTTTCATCAAAAGTCATGCTGAAAAAAATGGTGGGAACCGGTTTTAAAGTATGGTGACGTACTATCCAATGGTGCGCATCCAATAAACCAAGTATTAACCAAATCCAAGCGGGGTAAAGGGTTTCAAAAAGCTTTTATCTAAGCCCAACTGATCCATAACATGAAAAACCAAAAAGTCCGTTTTTCATCAAAAGTCATGCTGAAAAAAATGGTGGGAACCGGTTTTAAAGTATGGTGACGTACTATCCAATGGTGCGCATCCAATAAACCAAGTATTAACCAAATCCAAGCGGGGTAAAGGGTTTCAAAAAGCTTTTATCTAAGCCCAACTGATCCATAACATGAAAAACCAAAAAGTCCGTTTTTCATCAAAAGTCATGCTGAAAAAAATGGTGGGAACCGGTTTTAAAGTATGGTGACGTACTATCCAATGGTGCGCATCCAATAAACCAAGTATTAACCAAATCCAAGCGGGGTAAAGGGTTTCAAAAAGCTTTTATCTAAGCCCAACTGATCCATAACATGAAAAACCAAAAAGTCCGTTTTTCATCAAAAGTCATGCTGAAAAAAATGGTGGGAACCGGTTTTAAAGTATGGTGACGTACTATCCAATGGTGCGCATCCAATAAACCAAGTATTAACCAAATCCAAGCGGGGTAAAGGGTTTCAAAAAGCTTTTATCTAAGCCCAACTGATCCATAACATGAAAAACCAAAAAGTCCGTTTTTCATCAAAAGTCATGCTGAAAAAAATGGTGGGAACCGGTTTTAAAGTATGGTGACGTACTATCCAATGGTGCGCATCCAATAAACCAAGTATTAACCAAATCCAAGCGGGGTAAAGGGTTTCAAAAAGCTTTTATCTAAGCCCAACTGATCCATAACATGAAAAACCAAAAAGTCCGTTTTTCATCAAAAGTCATGCTGAAAAAAATGGTGGGAACCGGTTTTAAAGTATGGTGACGTACTATCCAATGGTGCGCATCCAATAAACCAAGTATTAACCAAATCCAAGCGGGGTAAAGGGTTTCAAAAAGCTTTTATCTAAGCCCAACTGATCCATAACATGAAAAACCAAAAAGTCCGTTTTTCATCAAAAGTCATGCTGAAAAAAATGGTGGGAACCGGTTTTAAAGTATGGTGACGTACTATCCAATGGTGCGCATCCAATAAACCAAGTATTAACCAAATCCAAGCGGGGTAAAGGGTTTCAAAAAGCTTTTATCTAAGCCCAACTGATCCATAACATGAAAAACCAAAAAGTCCGTTTTTCATCAAAAGTCATGCTGAAAAAAATGGTGGGAACCGGTTTTAAAGTATGGTGACGTACTATCCAATGGTGCGCATCCAATAAACCAAGTATTAACCAAATCCAAGCGGGGTAAAGGGTTTCAAAAAGCTTTTATCTAAGCCCAACTGATCCATAACATGAAAAACCAAAAAGTCCGTTTTTCATCAAAAGTCATGCTGAAAAAAATGGTGGGAACCGGTTTTAAAGTATGGTGACGTATATCCAATGGTGCGCATCCAATAAACCAAGTATTAACCAAATCCAAGCGGGGTAAAGGGTTTCAAAAAGCTTTTATCTAAGCCCAACTGATCCATAACATGAAAAACCAAAAAGTCCGTTTTTCATCAAAAGTCATGCTGAAAAAAATGGTGGGAACCGGTTTTAAAGTATGGTGACGTACTATCCAATGGTGCGCATCCAATAAACCAAGTATTAACCAAATCCAAGCGGGGTAAAGGGTTTCAAAAAGCTTTTATCTAAGCCCAACTATCCATAACATGAAAAACCAAAAAGTCCGTTTTTCATCAAAAGTCATGCTGAAAAAAATGGTGGGAACCGGTTTTAAAGTATGGTGACGTACTATCCAATGGTGCGCATCCAATAAACCAAGTATTAACCAAATCCAAGCGGGGTAAAGGGTTTCAAAAAGCTTTTATCTAAGCCCAACTGATCCATAACATGAAAAACCAAAAAGTCCGTTTTTCATCAAAAGTCATGCTGAAAAAAATGGTGGGAACCGGTTTTAAAGTATGGTGACGTACTATCCAATGGTGCGCATCCAATAAACCAAGTATTAACCAAATCCAAGCGGGGTAAAGGGTTTCAAAAAGCTTTTATCTAAGCCCAACTGATCCATAACATGAAAAACCAAAAAGTCCGTTTTTCATCAAAAGTCATGCTGAAAAAAATGGTGGGAACCGGTTTTAAAGTATGGTGACGTACTATCCAATGGTGCGCATCCAATAAACCAAGTATTAACCAAATCCAAGCGGGGTAAAGGGTTTCAAAAAGCTTTTATCTAAGCCCAACTGATCCATAACATGAAAAACCAAAAAGTCCGTTTTTCATCAAAAGTCATGCTGAAAAAAATGGTGGGAACCGGTTTTAAAGTATGGTGACGTACTATCCAATGGTGCGCATCCAATAAACCAAGTATTAACCAAATCCAAGCGGGGTAAAGGGTTTCAAAAAGCTTTTATCTAAGCCCAACTGATCCATAACATGAAAAACCAAAAAGTCCGTTTTTCATCAAAAGTCATGCTGAAAAAAATGGTGGGAACCGGTTTTAAAGTATGGTGACGTACTATCCAATGGTGCGCATCCAATAAACCAAGTATTAACCAAATCCAAGCGGGGTAAAGGGTTTCAAAAAGCTTTTATCTAAGCCCAACTGATCCATAACATGAAAAACCAAAAAGTCCGTTTTTCATCAAAAGTCATGCTGAAAAAAATGGTGGGAACCGGTTTTAAAGTATGGTGACGTACTATCCAATGGTGCGCATCCAATAAACCAAGTATTAACCAAATCCAAGCGGGGTAAAGGGTTTCAAAAAGCTTTTATCTAAGCCCAACTGATCCATAACATGAAAAACCAAAAAGTCCGTTTTTCATCAAAAGTCATGCTGAAAAAAATGGTGGGAACCGGTTTTAAAGTATGGTGACGTACTATCCAATGGTGCGCATCCAATAAACCAAGTATTAACCAAATCCAAGCGGGGTAAAGGGTTTCAAAAAGCTTTTATCTAAGCCCAACTGATCCATAACATGAAAAACCAAAAAGTCCGTTTTTCATCAAAAGTCATGCTGAAAAAAATGGTGGGAACCGGTTTTAAAGTATGGTGACGTACTATCCAATGGTGCGCATCCAATAAACCAAGTATTAACCAAATCCAAGCGGGGTAAAGGGTTTCAAAAAGCTTTTATCTAAGCCCAACTGATCCATAACATGAAAAACCAAAAAGTCCGTTTTTCATCAAAAGTCATGCTGAAAAAAATGGTGGGAACCGGTTTTAAAGTATGGTGACGTACTATCCAATGGTGCGCATCCAATAAACCAAGTATTAACCAAATCCAAGCGGGGTAAAGGGTTTCAAAAAGCTTTTATCTAAGCCCAACTGATCCATAACATGAAAAACCAAAAAGTCCGTTTTTCATCAAAAGTCATGCTGAAAAAAATGGTGGGAACCGGTTTTAAAGTATGGTGACGTACTATCCAATGGTGCGCATCCAATAAACCAAGTATTAACCAAATCCAAGCGGGGTAAAGGGTTTCAAAAAGCTTTTATCTAAGCCCAACTGATCCATAACATGAAAAACCAAAAAGTCCGTTTTTCATCAAAAGTCATGCTGAAAAAAATGGTGGGAACCGGTTTTAAAGTATGGTGACGTACTATCCAATGGTGCGCATCCAATAAACCAAGTATTAACCAAATCCAAGCGGGGTAAAGGGTTTCAAAAAGCTTTTATCTAAGCCCAACTGATCCATAACATGAAAAACCAAAAAGTCCGTTTTTCATCAAAAGTCATGCTGAAAAAAATGGTGGGAACCGGTTTTAAAGTATGGTGACGTACTATCCAATGGTGCGCATCCAATAAACCAAGTATTAACCAAATCCAAGCGGGGTAAAGGGTTTCAAAAAGCTTTTATCTAAGCCCAACTGATCCATAACATGAAAAACCAAAAAGTCCGTTTTTCATCAAAAGTCATGCTGAAAAAAATGGTGGGAACCGGTTTTAAAGTATGGTGACGTACTATCCAATGGTGCGCATCCAATAAACCAAGTATTAACCAAATCCAAGCGGGGTAAAGGGTTTCAAAAAGCTTTTATCTAAGCCCAACTGATCCATAACATGAAAAACCAAAAAGTCCGTTTTTCATCAAAAGTCATGCTGAAAAAAATGGTGGGAACCGGTTTTAAAGTATGGTGACGTACTATCCAATGGTGCGCATCCAATAAACCAAGTATTAACCAAATCCAAGCGGGGTAAAGGGTTTCAAAAAGCTTTTATCTAAGCCCAACTGATCCATAACATGAAAAACCAAAAAGTCCGTTTTTCATCAAAAGTCATGCTGAAAAAAATGGTGGGAACCGGTTTTAAAGTATGGTGACGTACTATCCAATGGTGCGCATCCAATAAACCAAGTATTAACCAAATCCAAGCGGGGTAAAGGGTTTCAAAAAGCTTTTATCTAAGCCCAACTGATCCATAACATGAAAAACCAAAAAGTCCGTTTTTCATCAAAAGTCATGCTGAAAAAAATGGTGGGAACCGGTTTTAAAGTATGGTGACGTACTATCCAATGGTGCGCATCCAATAAACCAAGTATTAACCAAATCCAAGCGGGGTAAAGGGTTTCAAAAAGCTTTTATCTAAGCCCAACTGATCCATAACATGAAAAACCAAAAAGTCCGTTTTTCATCAAAAGTCATGCTGAAAAAAATGGTGGGAACCGGTTTTAAAGTATGGTGACGTACTATCCAATGGTGCGCATCCAATAAACCAAGTATTAACCAAATCCAAGCGGGGTAAAGGGTTTCAAAAAGCTTTTATCTAAGCCCAACTGATCCATAACATGAAAAACCAAAAAGTCCGTTTTTCATCAAAAGTCATGCTGAAAAAAATGGTGGGAACCGGTTTTAAAGTATGGTGACGTACTATCCAATGGTGCGCATCCAATAAACCAAGTATTAACCAAATCCAAGCGGGGTAAAGGGTTTCAAAAAGCTTTTATCTAAGCCCAACTGATCCATAACATGAAAAACCAAAAAGTCCGTTTTTCATCAAAAGTCATGCTGAAAAAAATGGTGGGAACCGGTTTTAAAGTATGGTGACGTACTATCCAATGGTGCGCATCCAATAAACCAAGTATTAACCAAATCCAAGCGGGGTAAAGGGTTTCAAAAAGCTTTTATCTAAGCCCAACTGATCCATAACATGAAAAACCAAAAAGTCCGTTTTTCATCAAAAGTCATGCTGAAAAAAATGGTGGGAACCGGTTTTAAAGTATGGTGACGTACTATCCAATGGTGCGCATCCAATAAACCAAGTATTAACCAAATCCAAGCGGGGTAAAGGGTTTCAAAAAGCTTTTATCTAAGCCCAACTGATCCATAACATGAAAAACCAAAAAGTCCGTTTTTCATCAAAAGTCATGCTGAAAAAAATGGTGGGAACCGGTTTTAAAGTATGGTGACGTACTATCCAATGGTGCGCATCCAATAAACCAAGTATTAACCAAATCCAAGCGGGGTAAAGGGTTTCAAAAAGCTTTTATCTAAGCCCAACTGATCCATAACATGAAAAACCAAAAAGTCCGTTTTTCATCAAAAGTCATGCTGAAAAAAATGGTGGGAACCGGTTTTAAAGTATGGTGACGTACTATCCAATGGTGCGCATCCAATAAACCAAGTATTAACCAAATCCAAGCGGGGTAAAGGGTTTCAAAAAGCTTTTATCTAAGCCCAACTGATCCATAACATGAAAAACCAAAAAGTCCGTTTTTCATCAAAAGTCATGCTGAAAAAAATGGTGGGAACCGGTTTTAAAGTATGGTGACGTACTATCCAATGGTGCGCATCCAATAAACCAAGTATTAACCAAATCCAAGCGGGGTAAAGGGTTTCAAAAAGCTTTTATCTAAGCCCAACTGATCCATAACATGAAAAACCAAAAAGTCCGTTTTTCATCAAAAGTCATGCTGAAAAAAATGGTGGGAACCGGTTTTAAAGTATGGTGACGTACTATCCAATGGTGCGCATCCAATAAACCAAGTATTAACCAAATCCAAGCGGGGTAAAGGGTTTCAAAAAGCTTTTATCTAAGCCCAACTGATCCATAACATGAAAAACCAAAAAGTCCGTTTTTCATCAAAAGTCATGCTGAAAAAAATGGTGGGAACCGGTTTTAAAGTATGGTGACGTACTATCCAATGGTGCGCATCCAATAAACCAAGTATTAACCAAATCCAAGCGGGGTAAAGGGTTTCAAAAAGCTTTTATCTAAGCCCAACTGATCCATAACATGAAAAACCAAAAAGTCCGTTTTTCATCAAAAGTCATGCTGAAAAAAATGGTGGGAACCGGTTTTAAAGTATGGTGACGTACTATCCAATGGTGCGCATCCAATAAACCAAGTATTAACCAAATCCAAGCGGGGTAAAGGGTTTCAAAAAGCTTTTATCTAAGCCCAACTGATCCATAACATGAAAAACCAAAAAGTCCGTTTTTCATCAAAAGTCATGCTGAAAAAAATGGTGGGAACCGGTTTTAAAGTATGGTGACGTACTATCCAATGGTGCGCATCCAATAAACCAAGTATTAACCAAATCCAAGCGGGGTAAAGGGTTTCAAAAAGCTTTTATCTAAGCCCAACTGATCCATAACATGAAAAACCAAAAAGTCCGTTTTTCATCAAAAGTCATGCTGAAAAAAATGGTGGGAACCGGTTTTAAAGTATGGTGACGTACTATCCAATGGTGCGCATCCAATAAACCAAGTATTAACCAAATCCAAGCGGGGTAAAGGGTTTCAAAAAGCTTTTATCTAAGCCCAACTGATCCATAACATGAAAAACCAAAAAGTCCGTTTTTCATCAAAAGTCATGCTGAAAAAAATGGTGGGAACCGGTTTTAAAGTATGGTGACCGTACTATCCAATGGTGCGCATCCAATAAACCAAGTATTAACCAAATCCAAGCGGGGTAAAGGGTTTCAAAAAGCTTTTATCTAAGCCCAACTGATCCATAACATGAAAAACCAAAAAGTCCGTTTTTCATCAAAAGTCATGCTGAAAAAAATGGTGGGAACCGGTTTTAAAGTATGGTGACGTACTATCCAATGGTGCGCATCCAATAAACCAAGTATTAACCAAATCCAAGCGGGGTAAAGGGTTTCAAAAAGCTTTTATCTAAGCCCAACTGATCCATAACATGAAAAACCAAAAAGTCCGTTTTTCATCAAAAGTCATGCTGAAAAAAATGGTGGGAACCGGTTTTAAAGTATGGTGACGTACTATCCAATGGTGCGCATCCAATAAACCAAGTATTAACCAAATCCAAGCGGGGTAAAGGGTTTCAAAAAGCTTTTATCTAAGCCCAACTGATCCATAACATGAAAAACCAAAAAGTCCGTTTTTCATCAAAAGTCATGCTGAAAAAAATGGTGGGAACCGGTTTTAAAGTATGGTGACGTACTATCCAATGGTGCGCATCCAATAAACCAAGTATTAACCAAATCCAAGCGGGGTAAAGGGTTTCAAAAAGCTTTTATCTAAGCCCAACTGATCCATAACATGAAAAACCAAAAAGTCCGTTTTTCATCAAAAGTCTGCTGAAAAAAATGGTGGGAACCGGTTTTAAAGTATGGTGACGTACTATCCAATGGTGCGCATCCAATAAACCAAGTATTAACCAAATCCAAGCGGGGTAAAGGGTTTCAAAAAGCTTTTATCTAAGCCCAACTGATCCATAACATGAAAAACCAAAAAGTCCGTTTTTCATCAAAAGTCATGCTGAAAAAAATGGTGGGAACCGGTTTTAAAGTATGGTGACGTACTATCCAATGGTGCGCATCCAATAAACCAAGTATTAACCAAATCCAAGCGGGGTAAAGGGTTTCAAAAAGCTTTTATCTAAGCCCAACTGATCCATAACATGAAAAACCAAAAAGTCCGTTTTTCATCAAAAGTCATGCTGAAAAAAATGGTGGGAACCGGTTTTAAAGTATGGTGACGTACTATCCAATGGTGCGCATCCAATAAACCAAGTATTAACCAAATCCAAGCGGGGTAAAGGGTTTCAAAAAGCTTTTATCTAAGCCCAACTGATCCATAACATGAAAAACCAAAAAGTCCGTTTTTCATCAAAAGTCATGCTGAAAAAAATGGTGGGAACCGGTTTTAAAGTATGGTGACGTACTATCCAATGGTGCGCATCCAATAAACCAAGTATTAACCAAATCCAAGCGGGGTAAAGGGTTTCAAAAAGCTTTTATCTAAGCCCAACTGATCCATAACATGAAAAACCAAAAAGTCCGTTTTTCATCAAAAGTCATGCTGAAAAAAATGGTGGGAACCGGTTTTAAAGTATGGTGACGTACTATCCAATGGTGCGCATCCAATAAACCAAGTATTAACCAAATCCAAGCGGGGTAAAGGGTTTCAAAAAGCTTTTATCTAAGCCCAACTGATCCATAACATGAAAAACCAAAAAGTCCGTTTTTCATCAAAAGTCATGCTGAAAAAAATGGTGGGAACCGGTTTTAAAGTATGGTGACGTACTATCCAATGGTGCGCATCCAATAAACCAAGTATTAACCAAATCCAAGCGGGGTAAAGGGTTTCAAAAAGCTTTTATCTAAGCCCAACTGATCCATAACATGAAAAACCAAAAAGTCCGTTTTTCATCAAAAGTCATGCTGAAAAAAATGGTGGGAACCGGTTTTAAAGTATGGTGACGTACTATCCAATGGTGCGCATCCAATAAACCAAGTATTAACCAAATCCAAGCGGGGTAAAGGGTTTCAAAAAGCTTTTATCTAAGCCCAACTGATCCATAACATGAAAAACCAAAAAGTCCGTTTTTCATCAAAAGTCATGCTGAAAAAAATGGTGGGAACCGGTTTTAAAGTATGGTGACGTACTATCCAATGGTGCGCATCCAATAAACCAAGTATTAACCAAATCCAAGCGGGGTAAAGGGTTTCAAAAAGCTTTTATCTAAGCCCAACTGATCCATAACATGAAAAACCAAAAAGTCCGTTTTTCATCAAAAGTCATGCTGAAAAAAATGGTGGGAACCGGTTTTAAAGTATGGTGACGTACTATCCAATGGTGCGCATCCAATAAACCAAGTATTAACCAAATCCAAGCGGGGTAAAGGGTTTCAAAAAGCTTTTATCTAAGCCCAACTGATCCATAACATGAAAAACCAAAAAGTCCGTTTTTCATCAAAAGTCATGCTGAAAAAAATGGTGGGAACCGGTTTTAAAGTATGGTGACGTACTATCCAATGGTGCGCATCCAATAAACCAAGTATTAACCAAATCCAAGCGGGGTAAAGGGTTTCAAAAAGCTTTTATCTAAGCCCAACTGATCCATAACATGAAAAACCAAAAAGTCCGTTTTTCATCAAAAGTCATGCTGAAAAAAATGGTGGGAACCGGTTTTAAAGTATGGTGACGTACTATCCAATGGTGCGCATCCAATAAACCAAGTATTAACCAAATCCAAGCGGGGTAAAGGGTTTCAAAAAGCTTTTATCTAAGCCCAACTGATCCATAACATGAAAAACCAAAAAGTCCGTTTTTCATCAAAAGTCATGCTGAAAAAAATGGTGGGAACCGGTTTTAAAGTATGGTGACGTACTATCCAATGGTGCGCATCCAATAAACCAAGTATTAACCAAATCCAAGCGGGGTAAAGGGTTTCAAAAAGCTTTTATCTAAGCCCAACTGATCCATAACATGAAAAACCAAAAAGTCCGTTTTTCATCAAAAGTCATGCTGAAAAAAATGGTGGGAACCGGTTTTAAAGTATGGTGACGTACTATCCAATGGTGCGCATCCAATAAACCAAGTATTAACCAAATCCAAGCGGGGTAAAGGGTTTCAAAAAGCTTTTATCTAAGCCCAACTGATCCATAACATGAAAAACCAAAAAGTCCGTTTTTCATCAAAAGTCATGCTGAAAAAAATGGTGGGAACCGGTTTTAAAGTATGGTGACGTACTATCCAATGGTGCGCATCCAATAAACCAAGTATTAACCAAATCCAAGCGGGGTAAAGGGTTTCAAAAAGCTTTTATCTAAGCCCAACTGATCCATAACATGAAAAACCAAAAAGTCCGTTTTTCATCAAAAGTCATGCTGAAAAAAATGGTGGGAACCGGTTTTAAAGTATGGTGACGTACTATCCAATGGTGCGCATCCAATAAACCAAGTATTAACCAAATCCAAGCGGGGTAAAGGGTTTCAAAAAGCTTTTATCTAAGCCCAACTGATCCATAACATGAAAAACCAAAAAGTCCGTTTTTCATCAAAAGTCATGCTGAAAAAAATGGTGGGAACCGGTTTTAAAGTATGGTGACGTACTATCCAATGGTGCGCATCCAATAAACCAAGTATTAACCAAATCCAAGCGGGGTAAAGGGTTTCAAAAAGCTTTTATCTAAGCCCAACTGATCCATAACATGAAAAACCAAAAAGTCCGTTTTTCATCAAAAGTCATGCTGAAAAAAATGGTGGGAACCGGTTTTAAAGTATGGTGACGTACTATCCAATGGTGCGCATCCAATAAACCAAGTATTAACCAAATCCAAGCGGGGTAAAGGGTTTCAAAAAGCTTTTATCTAAGCCCAACTGATCCATAACATGAAAAACCAAAAAGTCCGTTTTTCATCAAAAGTCATGCTGAAAAAAATGGTGGGAACCGGTTTTAAAGTATGGTGACGTACTATCCAATGGTGCGCATCCAATAAACCAAGTATTAACCAAATCCAAGCGGGGTAAAGGGTTTCAAAAAGCTTTTATCTAAGCCCAACTGATCCATAACATGAAAAACCAAAAAGTCCGTTTTTCATCAAAAGTCATGCTGAAAAAAATGGTGGGAACCGGTTTTAAAGTATGGTGACGTACTATCCAATGGTGCGCATCCAATAAACCAAGTATTAACCAAATCCAAGCGGGGTAAAGGGTTTCAAAAAGCTTTTATCTAAGCCCAACTGATCCATAACATGAAAAACCAAAAAGTCCGTTTTTCATCAAAAGTCATGCTGAAAAAAATGGTGGGAACCGGTTTTAAAGTATGGTGACGTACTATCCAATGGTGCGCATCCAATAAACCAAGTATTAACCAAATCCAAGCGGGGTAAAGGGTTTCAAAAAGCTTTTATCTAAGCCCAACTGATCCATAACATGAAAAACCAAAAAGTCCGTTTTTCATCAAAAGTCATGCTGAAAAAAATGGTGGGAACCGGTTTTAAAGTATGGTGACGTACTATCCAATGGTGCGCATCCAATAAACCAAGTATTAACCAAATCCAAGCGGGGTAAAGGGTTTCAAAAAGCTTTTATCTAAGCCCAACTGATCCATAACATGAAAAACCAAAAAGTCCGTTTTTCATCAAAAGTCATGCTGAAAAAAATGGTGGGAACCGGTTTTAAAGTATGGTGACGTACTATCCAATGGTGCGCATCCAATAAACCAAGTATTAACCAAATCCAAGCGGGGTAAAGGGTTTCAAAAAGCTTTTATCTAAGCCCAACTGATCCATAACATGAAAAACCAAAAAGTCCGTTTTTCATCAAAAGTCATGCTGAAAAAAATGGTGGGAACCGGTTTTAAAGTATGGTGACGTACTATCCAATGGTGCGCATCCAATAAACCAAGTATTAACCAAATCCAAGCGGGGTAAAGGGTTTCAAAAAGCTTTTATCTAAGCCCAACTGATCCATAACATGAAAAACCAAAAAGTCCGTTTTTCATCAAAAGTCATGCTGAAAAAAATGGTGGGAACCGGTTTTAAAGTATGGTGACGTACTATCCAATGGTGCGCATCCAATAAACCAAGTATTAACCAAATCCAAGCGGGGTAAAGGGTTTCAAAAAGCTTTTATCTAAGCCCAACTGATCCATAACATGAAAAACCAAAAAGTCCGTTTTTCATCAAAAGTCATGCTGAAAAAAATGGTGGGAACCGGTTTTAAAGTATGGTGACGTACTATCCAATGGTGCGCATCCAATAAACCAAGTATTAACCAAATCCAAGCGGGGTAAAGGGTTTCAAAAAGCTTTTATCTAAGCCCAACTGATCCATAACATGAAAAACCAAAAAGTCCGTTTTTCATCAAAAGTCATGCTGAAAAAAATGGTGGGAACCGGTTTTAAAGTATGGTGACGTACTATCCAATGGTGCGCATCCAATAAACCAAGTATTAACCAAATCCAAGCGGGGTAAAGGGTTTCAAAAAGCTTTTATCTAAGCCCAACTGATCCATAACATGAAAAACCAAAAAGTCCGTTTTTCATCAAAAGTCATGCTGAAAAAAATGGTGGGAACCGGTTTTAAAGTATGGTGACGTACTATCCAATGGTGCGCATCCAATAAACCAAGTATTAACCAAATCCAAGCGGGGTAAAGGGTTTCAAAAAGCTTTTATCTAAGCCCAACTGATCCATAACATGAAAAACCAAAAAGTCCGTTTTTCATCAAAAGTCATGCTGAAAAAAATGGTGGGAACCGGTTTTAAAGTATGGTGACGTACTATCCAATGGTGCGCATCCAATAAACCAAGTATTAACCAAATCCAAGCGGGGTAAAGGGTTTCAAAAAGCTTTTATCTAAGCCCAACTGATCCATAACATGAAAAACCAAAAAGTCCGTTTTTCATCAAAAGTCATGCTGAAAAAAATGGTGGGAACCGGTTTTAAAGTATGGTGACGTACTATCCAATGGTGCGCATCCAATAAACCAAGTATTAACCAAATCCAAGCGGGGTAAAGGGTTTCAAAAAGCTTTTATCTAAGCCCAACTGATCCATAACATGAAAAACCAAAAAGTCCGTTTTTCATCAAAAGTCATGCTGAAAAAAATGGTGGGAACCGGTTTTAAAGTATGGTGACGTACTATCCAATGGTGCGCATCCAATAAACCAAGTATTAACCAAATCCAAGCGGGGTAAAGGGTTTCAAAAAGCTTTTATCTAAGCCCAACTGATCCATAACATGAAAAACCAAAAAGTCCGTTTTTCATCAAAAGTCATGCTGAAAAAAATGGTGGGAACCGGTTTTAAAGTATGGTGACGTACTATCCAATGGTGCGCATCCAATAAACCAAGTATTAACCAAATCCAAGCGGGGTAAAGGGTTTCAAAAAGCTTTTATCTAAGCCCAACTGATCCATAACATGAAAAACCAAAAAGTCCGTTTTTCATCAAAAGTCATGCTGAAAAAAATGGTGGGAACCGGTTTTAAAGTATGGTGACGTACTATCCAATGGTGCGCATCCAATAAACCAAGTATTAACCAAATCCAAGCGGGGTAAAGGGTTTCAAAAAGCTTTTATCTAAGCCCAACTGATCCATAACATGAAAAACCAAAAAGTCCGTTTTTCATCAAAAGTCATGCTGAAAAAAATGGTGGGAACCGGTTTTAAAGTATGGTGACGTACTATCCAATGGTGCGCATCCAATAAACCAAGTATTAACCAAATCCAAGCGGGGTAAAGGGTTTCAAAAAGCTTTTATCTAAGCCCAACTGATCCATAACATGAAAAACCAAAAAGTCCGTTTTTCATCAAAAGTCATGCTGAAAAAAATGGTGGGAACCGGTTTTAAAGTATGGTGACGTACTATCCAATGGTGCGCATCCAATAAACCAAGTATTAACCAAATCCAAGCGGGGTAAAGGGTTTCAAAAAGCTTTTATCTAAGCCCAACTGATCCATAACATGAAAAACCAAAAAGTCCGTTTTTCATCAAAAGTCATGCTGAAAAAAATGGTGGGAACCGGTTTTAAAGTATGGTGACGTACTATCCAATGGTGCGCATCCAATAAACCAAGTATTAACCAAATCCAAGCGGGGTAAAGGGTTTCAAAAAGCTTTTATCTAAGCCCAACTGATCCATAACATGAAAAACCAAAAAGTCCGTTTTTCATCAAAAGTCATGCTGAAAAAAATGGTGGGAACCGGTTTTAAAGTATGGTGACGTACTATCCAATGGTGCGCATCCAATAAACCAAGTATTAACCAAATCCAAGCGGGGTAAAGGGTTTCAAAAAGCTTTTATCTAAGCCCAACTGATCCATAACATGAAAAACCAAAAAGTCCGTTTTTCATCAAAAGTCATGCTGAAAAAAATGGTGGGAACCGGTTTTAAAGTATGGTGACGTACTATCCAATGGTGCGCATCCAATAAACCAAGTATTAACCAAATCCAAGCGGGGTAAAGGGTTTCAAAAAGCTTTTATCTAAGCCCAACTGATCCATAACATGAAAAACCAAAAAGTCCGTTTTTCATCAAAAGTCATGCTGAAAAAAATGGTGGGAACCGGTTTTAAAGTATGGTGACGTACTATCCAATGGTGCGCATCCAATAAACCAAGTATTAACCAAATCCAAGCGGGGTAAAGGGTTTCAAAAAGCTTTTATCTAAGCCCAACTGATCCATAACATGAAAAACCAAAAAGTCCGTTTTTCATCAAAAGTCATGCTGAAAAAAATGGTGGGAACCGGTTTTAAAGTATGGTGACGTACTATCCAATGGTGCGCATCCAATAAACCAAGTATTAACCAAATCCAAGCGGGGTAAAGGGTTTCAAAAAGCTTTTATCTAAGCCCAACTGATCCATAACATGAAAAACCAAAAAGTCCGTTTTTCATCAAAAGTCATGCTGAAAAAAATGGTGGGAACCGGTTTTAAAGTATGGTGACGTACTATCCAATGGTGCGCATCCAATAAACCAAGTATTAACCAAATCCAAGCGGGGTAAAGGGTTTCAAAAAGCTTTTATCTAAGCCCAACTGATCCATAACATGAAAAACCAAAAAGTCCGTTTTTCATCAAAAGTCATGCTGAAAAAAATGGTGGGAACCGGTTTTAAAGTATGGTGACGTACTATCCAATGGTGCGCATCCAATAAACCAAGTATTAACCAAATCCAAGCGGGGTAAAGGGTTTCAAAAAGCTTTTATCTAAGCCCAACTGATCCATAACATGAAAAACCAAAAAGTCCGTTTTTCATCAAAAGTCATGCTGAAAAAAATGGTGGGAACCGGTTTTAAAGTATGGTGACGTACTATCCAATGGTGCGCATCCAATAAACCAAGTATTAACCAAATCCAAGCGGGGTAAAGGGTTTCAAAAAGCTTTTATCTAAGCCCAACTGATCCATAACATGAAAAACCAAAAAGTCCGTTTTTCATCAAAAGTCATGCTGAAAAAAATGGTGGGAACCGGTTTTAAAGTATGGTGACGTACTATCCAATGGTGCGCATCCAATAAACCAAGTATTAACCAAATCCAAGCGGGGTAAAGGGTTTCAAAAAGCTTTTATCTAAGCCCAACTGATCCATAACATGAAAAACCAAAAAGTCCGTTTTTCATCAAAAGTCATGCTGAAAAAAATGGTGGGAACCGGTTTTAAAGTATGGTGACGTACTATCCAATGGTGCGCATCCAATAAACCAAGTATTAACCAAATCCAAGCGGGGTAAAGGGTTTCAAAAAGCTTTTATCTAAGCCCAACTGATCCATAACATGAAAAACCAAAAAGTCCGTTTTTCATCAAAAGTCATGCTGAAAAAAATGGTGGGAACCGGTTTTAAAGTATGGTGACGTACTATCCAATGGTGCGCATCCAATAAACCAAGTATTAACCAAATCCAAGCGGGGTAAAGGGTTTCAAAAAGCTTTTATCTAAGCCCAACTGATCCATAACATGAAAAACCAAAAAGTCCGTTTTTCATCAAAAGTCATGCTGAAAAAAATGGTGGGAACCGGTTTTAAAGTATGGTGACGTACTATCCAATGGTGCGCATCCAATAAACCAAGTATTAACCAAATCCAAGCGGGGTAAAGGGTTTCAAAAAGCTTTTATCTAAGCCCAACTGATCCATAACATGAAAAACCAAAAAGTCCGTTTTTCATCAAAAGTCATGCTGAAAAAAATGGTGGGAACCGGTTTTAAAGTATGGTGACGTACTATCCAATGGTGCGCATCCAATAAACCAAGTATTAACCAAATCCAAGCGGGGTAAAGGGTTTCAAAAAGCTTTTATCTAAGCCCAACTGATCCATAACATGAAAAACCAAAAAGTCCGTTTTTCATCAAAAGTCATGCTGAAAAAAATGGTGGGAACCGGTTTTAAAGTATGGTGACGTACTATCCAATGGTGCGCATCCAATAAACCAAGTATTAACCAAATCCAAGCGGGGTAAAGGGTTTCAAAAAGCTTTTATCTAAGCCCAACTGATCCATAACATGAAAAACCAAAAAGTCCGTTTTTCATCAAAAGTCATGCTGAAAAAAATGGTGGGAACCGGTTTTAAAGTATGGTGACGTACTATCCAATGGTGCGCATCCAATAAACCAAGTATTAACCAAATCCAAGCGGGGTAAAGGGTTTCAAAAAGCTTTTATCTAAGCCCAACTGATCCATAACATGAAAAACCAAAAAGTCCGTTTTTCATCAAAAGTCATGCTGAAAAAAATGGTGGGAACCGGTTTTAAAGTATGGTGACGTACTATCCAATGGTGCGCATCCAATAAACCAAGTATTAACCAAATCCAAGCGGGGTAAAGGGTTTCAAAAAGCTTTTATCTAAGCCCAACTGATCCATAACATGAAAAACCAAAAAGTCCGTTTTTCATCAAAAGTCATGCTGAAAAAAATGGTGGGAACCGGTTTTAAAGTATGGTGACGTACTATCCAATGGTGCGCATCCAATAAACCAAGTATTAACCAAATCCAAGCGGGGTAAAGGGTTTCAAAAAGCTTTTATCTAAGCCCAACTGATCCATAACATGAAAAACCAAAAAGTCCGTTTTTCATCAAAAGTCATGCTGAAAAAAATGGTGGGAACCGGTTTTAAAGTATGGTGACGTACTATCCAATGGTGCGCATCCAATAAACCAAGTATTAACCAAATCCAAGCGGGGTAAAGGGTTTCAAAAAGCTTTTATCTAAGCCCAACTGATCCATAACATGAAAAACCAAAAAGTCCGTTTTTCATCAAAAGTCATGCTGAAAAAAATGGTGGGAACCGGTTTTAAAGTATGGTGACGTACTATCCAATGGTGCGCATCCAATAAACCAAGTATTAACCAAATCCAAGCGGGGTAAAGGGTTTCAAAAAGCTTTTATCTAAGCCCAACTGATCCATAACATGAAAAACCAAAAAGTCCGTTTTTCATCAAAAGTCATGCTGAAAAAAATGGTGGGAACCGGTTTTAAAGTATGGTGACGTACTATCCAATGGTGCGCATCCAATAAACCAAGTATTAACCAAATCCAAGCGGGGTAAAGGGTTTCAAAAAGCTTTTATCTAAGCCCAACTGATCCATAACATGAAAAACCAAAAAGTCCGTTTTTCATCAAAAGTCATGCTGAAAAAAATGGTGGGAACCGGTTTTAAAGTATGGTGACGTACTATCCAATGGTGCGCATCCAATAAACCAAGTATTAACCAAATCCAAGCGGGGTAAAGGGTTTCAAAAAGCTTTTATCTAAGCCCAACTGATCCATAACATGAAAAACCAAAAAGTCCGTTTTTCATCAAAAGTCATGCTGAAAAAAATGGTGGGAACCGGTTTTAAAGTATGGTGACGTACTATCCAATGGTGCGCATCCAATAAACCAAGTATTAACCAAATCCAAGCGGGGTAAAGGGTTTCAAAAAGCTTTTATCTAAGCCCAACTGATCCATAACATGAAAAACCAAAAAGTCCGTTTTTCATCAAAAGTCATGCTGAAAAAAATGGTGGGAACCGGTTTTAAAGTATGGTGACGTACTATCCAATGGTGCGCATCCAATAAACCAAGTATTAACCAAATCCAAGCGGGGTAAAGGGTTTCAAAAAGCTTTTATCTAAGCCCAACTGATCCATAACATGAAAAACCAAAAAGTCCGTTTTTCATCAAAAGTCATGCTGAAAAAAATGGTGGGAACCGGTTTTAAAGTATGGTGACGTACTATCCAATGGTGCGCATCCAATAAACCAAGTATTAACCAAATCCAAGCGGGGTAAAGGGTTTCAAAAAGCTTTTATCTAAGCCCAACTGATCCATAACATGAAAAACCAAAAAGTCCGTTTTTCATCAAAAGTCATGCTGAAAAAAATGGTGGGAACCGGTTTTAAAGTATGGTGACGTACTATCCAATGGTGCGCATCCAATAAACCAAGTATTAACCAAATCCAAGCGGGGTAAAGGGTTTCAAAAAGCTTTTATCTAAGCCCAACTGATCCATAACATGAAAAACCAAAAAGTCCGTTTTTCATCAAAAGTCATGCTGAAAAAAATGGTGGGAACCGGTTTTAAAGTATGGTGACGTACTATCCAATGGTGCGCATCCAATAAACCAAGTATTAACCAAATCCAAGCGGGGTAAAGGGTTTCAAAAAGCTTTTATCTAAGCCCAACTGATCCATAACATGAAAAACCAAAAAGTCCGTTTTTCATCAAAAGTCATGCTGAAAAAAATGGTGGGAACCGGTTTTAAAGTATGGTGACGTACTATCCAATGGTGCGCATCCAATAAACCAAGTATTAACCAAATCCAAGCGGGGTAAAGGGTTTCAAAAAGCTTTTATCTAAGCCCAACTGATCCATAACATGAAAAACCAAAAAGTCCGTTTTTCATCAAAAGTCATGCTGAAAAAAATGGTGGGAACCGGTTTTAAAGTATGGTGACGTACTATCCAATGGTGCGCATCCAATAAACCAAGTATTAACCAAATCCAAGCGGGGTAAAGGGTTTCAAAAAGCTTTTATCTAAGCCCAACTGATCCATAACATGAAAAACCAAAAAGTCCGTTTTTCATCAAAAGTCATGCTGAAAAAAATGGTGGGAACCGGTTTTAAAGTATGGTGACGTACTATCCAATGGTGCGCATCCAATAAACCAAGTATTAACCAAATCCAAGCGGGGTAAAGGGTTTCAAAAAGCTTTTATCTAAGCCCAACTGATCCATAACATGAAAAACCAAAAAGTCCGTTTTTCATCAAAAGTCATGCTGAAAAAAATGGTGGGAACCGGTTTTAAAGTATGGTGACGTACTATCCAATGGTGCGCATCCAATAAACCAAGTATTAACCAAATCCAAGCGGGGTAAAGGGTTTCAAAAAGCTTTTATCTAAGCCCAACTGATCCATAACATGAAAAACCAAAAAGTCCGTTTTTCATCAAAAGTCATGCTGAAAAAAATGGTGGGAACCGGTTTTAAAGTATGGTGACGTACTATCCAATGGTGCGCATCCAATAAACCAAGTATTAACCAAATCCAAGCGGGGTAAAGGGTTTCAAAAAGCTTTTATCTAAGCCCAACTGATCCATAACATGAAAAACCAAAAAGTCCGTTTTTCATCAAAAGTCATGCTGAAAAAAATGGTGGGAACCGGTTTTAAAGTATGGTGACGTACTATCCAATGGTGCGCATCCAATAAACCAAGTATTAACCAAATCCAAGCGGGGTAAAGGGTTTCAAAAAGCTTTTATCTAAGCCCAACTGATCCATAACATGAAAAACCAAAAAGTCCGTTTTTCATCAAAAGTCATGCTGAAAAAAATGGTGGGAACCGGTTTTAAAGTATGGTGACGTACTATCCAATGGTGCGCATCCAATAAACCAAGTATTAACCAAATCCAAGCGGGGTAAAGGGTTTCAAAAAGCTTTTATCTAAGCCCAACTGATCCATAACATGAAAAACCAAAAAGTCCGTTTTTCATCAAAAGTCATGCTGAAAAAAATGGTGGGAACCGGTTTTAAAGTATGGTGACGTACTATCCAATGGTGCGCATCCAATAAACCAAGTATTAACCAAATCCAAGCGGGGTAAAGGGTTTCAAAAAGCTTTTATCTAAGCCCAACTGATCCATAACATGAAAAACCAAAAAGTCCGTTTTTCATCAAAAGTCATGCTGAAAAAAATGGTGGGAACCGGTTTTAAAGTATGGTGACGTACTATCCAATGGTGCGCATCCAATAAACCAAGTATTAACCAAATCCAAGCGGGGTAAAGGGTTTCAAAAAGCTTTTATCTAAGCCCAACTGATCCATAACATGAAAAACCAAAAAGTCCGTTTTTCATCAAAAGTCATGCTGAAAAAAATGGTGGGAACCGGTTTTAAAGTATGGTGACGTACTATCCAATGGTGCGCATCCAATAAACCAAGTATTAACCAAATCCAAGCGGGGTAAAGGGTTTCAAAAAGCTTTTATCTAAGCCCAACTGATCCATAACATGAAAAACCAAAAAGTCCGTTTTTCATCAAAAGTCATGCTGAAAAAAATGGTGGGAACCGGTTTTAAAGTATGGTGACGTACTATCCAATGGTGCGCATCCAATAAACCAAGTATTAACCAAATCCAAGCGGGGTAAAGGGTTTCAAAAAGCTTTTATCTAAGCCCAACTGATCCATAACATGAAAAACCAAAAAGTCCGTTTTTCATCAAAAGTCATGCTGAAAAAAATGGTGGGAACCGGTTTTAAAGTATGGTGACGTACTATCCAATGGTGCGCATCCAATAAACCAAGTATTAACCAAATCCAAGCGGGGTAAAGGGTTTCAAAAAGCTTTTATCTAAGCCCAACTGATCCATAACATGAAAAACCAAAAAGTCCGTTTTTCATCAAAAGTCATGCTGAAAAAAATGGTGGGAACCGGTTTTAAAGTATGGTGACGTACTATCCAATGGTGCGCATCCAATAAACCAAGTATTAACCAAATCCAAGCGGGGTAAAGGGTTTCAAAAAGCTTTTATCTAAGCCCAACTGATCCATAACATGAAAAACCAAAAAGTCCGTTTTTCATCAAAAGTCATGCTGAAAAAAATGGTGGGAACCGGTTTTAAAGTATGGTGACGTACTATCCAATGGTGCGCATCCAATAAACCAAGTATTAACCAAATCCAAGCGGGGTAAAGGGTTTCAAAAAGCTTTTATCTAAGCCCAACTGATCCATAACATGAAAAACCAAAAAGTCCGTTTTTCATCAAAAGTCATGCTGAAAAAAATGGTGGGAACCGGTTTTAAAGTATGGTGACGTACTATCCAATGGTGCGCATCCAATAAACCAAGTATTAACCAAATCCAAGCGGGGTAAAGGGTTTCAAAAAGCTTTTATCTAAGCCCAACTGATCCATAACATGAAAAACCAAAAAGTCCGTTTTTCATCAAAAGTCATGCTGAAAAAAATGGTGGGAACCGGTTTTAAAGTATGGTGACGTACTATCCAATGGTGCGCATCCAATAAACCAAGTATTAACCAAATCCAAGCGGGGTAAAGGGTTTCAAAAAGCTTTTATCTAAGCCCAACTGATCCATAACATGAAAAACCAAAAAGTCCGTTTTTCATCAAAAGTCATGCTGAAAAAAATGGTGGGAACCGGTTTTAAAGTATGGTGACGTACTATCCAATGGTGCGCATCCAATAAACCAAGTATTAACCAAATCCAAGCGGGGTAAAGGGTTTCAAAAAGCTTTTATCTAAGCCCAACTGATCCATAACATGAAAAACCAAAAAGTCCGTTTTTCATCAAAAGTCATGCTGAAAAAAATGGTGGGAACCGGTTTTAAAGTATGGTGACGTACTATCCAATGGTGCGCATCCAATAAACCAAGTATTAACCAAATCCAAGCGGGGTAAAGGGTTTCAAAAAGCTTTTATCTAAGCCCAACTGATCCATAACATGAAAAACCAAAAAGTCCGTTTTTCATCAAAAGTCATGCTGAAAAAAATGGTGGGAACCGGTTTTAAAGTATGGTGACGTACTATCCAATGGTGCGCATCCAATAAACCAAGTATTAACCAAATCCAAGCGGGGTAAAGGGTTTCAAAAAGCTTTTATCTAAGCCCAACTGATCCATAACATGAAAAACCAAAAAGTCCGTTTTTCATCAAAAGTCATGCTGAAAAAAATGGTGGGAACCGGTTTTAAAGTATGGTGACGTACTATCCAATGGTGCGCATCCAATAAACCAAGTATTAACCAAATCCAAGCGGGGTAAAGGGTTTCAAAAAGCTTTTATCTAAGCCCAACTGATCCATAACATGAAAAACCAAAAAGTCCGTTTTTCATCAAAAGTCATGCTGAAAAAAATGGTGGGAACCGGTTTTAAAGTATGGTGACGTACTATCCAATGGTGCGCATCCAATAAACCAAGTATTAACCAAATCCAAGCGGGGTAAAGGGTTTCAAAAAGCTTTTATCTAAGCCCAACTGATCCATAACATGAAAAACCAAAAAGTCCGTTTTTCATCAAAAGTCATGCTGAAAAAAATGGTGGGAACCGGTTTTAAAGTATGGTGACGTACTATCCAATGGTGCGCATCCAATAAACCAAGTATTAACCAAATCCAAGCGGGGTAAAGGGTTTCAAAAAGCTTTTATCTAAGCCCAACTGATCCATAACATGAAAAACCAAAAAGTCCGTTTTTCATCAAAAGTCATGCTGAAAAAAATGGTGGGAACCGGTTTTAAAGTATGGTGACGTACTATCCAATGGTGCGCATCCAATAAACCAAGTATTAACCAAATCCAAGCGGGGTAAAGGGTTTCAAAAAGCTTTTATCTAAGCCCAACTGATCCATAACATGAAAAACCAAAAAGTCCGTTTTTCATCAAAAGTCATGCTGAAAAAAATGGTGGGAACCGGTTTTAAAGTATGGTGACGTACTATCCAATGGTGCGCATCCAATAAACCAAGTATTAACCAAATCCAAGCGGGGTAAAGGGTTTCAAAAAGCTTTTATCTAAGCCCAACTGATCCATAACATGAAAAACCAAAAAGTCCGTTTTTCATCAAAAGTCATGCTGAAAAAAATGGTGGGAACCGGTTTTAAAGTATGGTGACGTACTATCCAATGGTGCGCATCCAATAAACCAAGTATTAACCAAATCCAAGCGGGGTAAAGGGTTTCAAAAAGCTTTTATCTAAGCCCAACTGATCCATAACATGAAAAACCAAAAAGTCCGTTTTTCATCAAAAGTCATGCTGAAAAAAATGGTGGGAACCGGTTTTAAAGTATGGTGACGTACTATCCAATGGTGCGCATCCAATAAACCAAGTATTAACCAAATCCAAGCGGGGTAAAGGGTTTCAAAAAGCTTTTATCTAAGCCCAACTGATCCATAACATGAAAAACCAAAAAGTCCGTTTTTCATCAAAAGTCATGCTGAAAAAAATGGTGGGAACCGGTTTTAAAGTATGGTGACGTACTATCCAATGGTGCGCATCCAATAAACCAAGTATTAACCAAATCCAAGCGGGGTAAAGGGTTTCAAAAAGCTTTTATCTAAGCCCAACTGATCCATAACATGAAAAACCAAAAAGTCCGTTTTTCATCAAAAGTCATGCTGAAAAAAATGGTGGGAACCGGTTTTAAAGTATGGTGACGTACTATCCAATGGTGCGCATCCAATAAACCAAGTATTAACCAAATCCAAGCGGGGTAAAGGGTTTCAAAAAGCTTTTATCTAAGCCCAACTGATCCATAACATGAAAAACCAAAAAGTCCGTTTTTCATCAAAAGTCATGCTGAAAAAAATGGTGGGAACCGGTTTTAAAGTATGGTGACGTACTATCCAATGGTGCGCATCCAATAAACCAAGTATTAACCAAATCCAAGCGGGGTAAAGGGTTTCAAAAAGCTTTTATCTAAGCCCAACTGATCCATAACATGAAAAACCAAAAAGTCCGTTTTTCATCAAAAGTCATGCTGAAAAAAATGGTGGGAACCGGTTTTAAAGTATGGTGACGTACTATCCAATGGTGCGCATCCAATAAACCAAGTATTAACCAAATCACAAGCGGGGTAAAGGGTTTCAAAAAGCTTTTATCTAAGCCCAACTGATCCATAACATGAAAAACCAAAAAGTCCGTTTTTCATCAAAAGTCATGCTGAAAAAAATGGTGGGAACCGGTTTTAAAGTATGGTGACGTACTATCCAATGGTGCGCATCCAATAAACCAAGTATTAACCAAATCCAAGCGGGGTAAAGGGTTTCAAAAAGCTTTTATCTAAGCCCAACTGATCCATAACATGAAAAACCAAAAAGTCCGTTTTTCATCAAAAGTCATGCTGAAAAAAATGGTGGGAACCGGTTTTAAAGTATGGTGACGTACTATCCAATGGTGCGCATCCAATAAACCAAGTATTAACCAAATCCAAGCGGGGTAAAGGGTTTCAAAAAGCTTTTATCTAAGCCCAACTGATCCATAACATGAAAAACCAAAAAGTCCGTTTTTCATCAAAAGTCATGCTGAAAAAAATGGTGGGAACCGGTTTTAAAGTATGGTGACGTACTATCCAATGGTGCGCATCCAATAAACCAAGTATTAACCAAATCCAAGCGGGGTAAAGGGTTTCAAAAAGCTTTTATCTAAGCCCAACTGATCCATAACATGAAAAACCAAAAAGTCCGTTTTTCATCAAAAGTCATGCTGAAAAAAATGGTGGGAACCGGTTTTAAAGTATGGTGACGTACTATCCAATGGTGCGCATCCAATAAACCAAGTATTAACCAAATCCAAGCGGGGTAAAGGGTTTCAAAAAGCTTTTATCTAAGCCCAACTGATCCATAACATGAAAAACCAAAAAGTCCGTTTTTCATCAAAAGTCATGCTGAAAAAAATGGTGGGAACCGGTTTTAAAGTATGGTGACGTACTATCCAATGGTGCGCATCCAATAAACCAAGTATTAACCAAATCCAAGCGGGGTAAAGGGTTTCAAAAAGCTTTTATCTAAGCCCAACTGATCCATAACATGAAAAACCAAAAAGTCCGTTTTTCATCAAAAGTCATGCTGAAAAAAATGGTGGGAACCGGTTTTAAAGTATGGTGACGTACTATCCAATGGTGCGCATCCAATAAACCAAGTATTAACCAAATCCAAGCGGGGTAAAGGGTTTCAAAAAGCTTTTATCTAAGCCCAACTGATCCATAACATGAAAAACCAAAAAGTCCGTTTTTCATCAAAAGTCATGCTGAAAAAAATGGTGGGAACCGGTTTTAAAGTATGGTGACGTACTATCCAATGGTGCGCATCCAATAAACCAAGTATTAACCAAATCCAAGCGGGGTAAAGGGTTTCAAAAAGCTTTTATCTAAGCCCAACTGATCCATAACATGAAAAACCAAAAAGTCCGTTTTTCATCAAAAGTCATGCTGAAAAAAATGGTGGGAACCGGTTTTAAAGTATGGTGACGTACTATCCAATGGTGCGCATCCAATAAACCAAGTATTAACCAAATCCAAGCGGGGTAAAGGGTTTCAAAAAGCTTTTATCTAAGCCCAACTGATCCATAACATGAAAAACCAAAAAGTCCGTTTTTCATCAAAAGTCATGCTGAAAAAAATGGTGGGAACCGGTTTTAAAGTATGGTGACGTACTATCCAATGGTGCGCATCCAATAAACCAAGTATTAACCAAATCCAAGCGGGGTAAAGGGTTTCAAAAAGCTTTTATCTAAGCCCAACTGATCCATAACATGAAAAACCAAAAAGTCCGTTTTTCATCAAAAGTCATGCTGAAAAAAATGGTGGGAACCGGTTTTAAAGTATGGTGACGTACTATCCAATGGTGCGCATCCAATAAACCAAGTATTAACCAAATCCAAGCGGGGTAAAGGGTTTCAAAAAGCTTTTATCTAAGCCCAACTGATCCATAACATGAAAAACCAAAAAGTCCGTTTTTCATCAAAAGTCATGCTGAAAAAAATGGTGGGAACCGGTTTTAAAGTATGGTGACGTACTATCCAATGGTGCGCATCCAATAAACCAAGTATTAACCAAATCCAAGCGGGGTAAAGGGTTTCAAAAAGCTTTTATCTAAGCCCAACTGATCCATAACATGAAAAACCAAAAAGTCCGTTTTTCATCAAAAGTCATGCTGAAAAAAATGGTGGGAACCGGTTTTAAAGTATGGTGACGTACTATCCAATGGTGCGCATCCAATAAACCAAGTATTAACCAAATCCAAGCGGGGTAAAGGGTTTCAAAAAGCTTTTATCTAAGCCCAACTGATCCATAACATGAAAAACCAAAAAGTCCGTTTTTCATCAAAAGTCATGCTGAAAAAAATGGTGGGAACCGGTTTTAAAGTATGGTGACGTACTATCCAATGGTGCGCATCCAATAAACCAAGTATTAACCAAATCCAAGCGGGGTAAAGGGTTTCAAAAAGCTTTTATCTAAGCCCAACTGATCCATAACATGAAAAACCAAAAAGTCCGTTTTTCATCAAAAGTCATGCTGAAAAAAATGGTGGGAACCGGTTTTAAAGTATGGTGACGTACTATCCAATGGTGCGCATCCAATAAACCAAGTATTAACCAAATCCAAGCGGGGTAAAGGGTTTCAAAAAGCTTTTATCTAAGCCCAACTGATCCATAACATGAAAAACCAAAAAGTCCGTTTTTCATCAAAAGTCATGCTGAAAAAAATGGTGGGAACCGGTTTTAAAGTATGGTGACGTACTATCCAATGGTGCGCATCCAATAAACCAAGTATTAACCAAATCCAAGCGGGGTAAAGGGTTTCAAAAAGCTTTTATCTAAGCCCAACTGATCCATAACATGAAAAACCAAAAAGTCCGTTTTTCATCAAAAGTCATGCTGAAAAAAATGGTGGGAACCGGTTTTAAAGTATGGTGACGTACTATCCAATGGTGCGCATCCAATAAACCAAGTATTAACCAAATCCAAGCGGGGTAAAGGGTTTCAAAAAGCTTTTATCTAAGCCCAACTGATCCATAACATGAAAAACCAAAAAGTCCGTTTTTCATCAAAAGTCATGCTGAAAAAAATGGTGGGAACCGGTTTTAAAGTATGGTGACGTACTATCCAATGGTGCGCATCCAATAAACCAAGTATTAACCAAATCCAAGCGGGGTAAAGGGTTTCAAAAAGCTTTTATCTAAGCCCAACTGATCCATAACATGAAAAACCAAAAAGTCCGTTTTTCATCAAAAGTCATGCTGAAAAAAATGGTGGGAACCGGTTTTAAAGTATGGTGACGTACTATCCAATGGTGCGCATCCAATAAACCAAGTATTAACCAAATCCAAGCGGGGTAAAGGGTTTCAAAAAGCTTTTATCTAAGCCCAACTGATCCATAACATGAAAAACCAAAAAGTCCGTTTTTCATCAAAAGTCATGCTGAAAAAAATGGTGGGAACCGGTTTTAAAGTATGGTGACGTACTATCCAATGGTGCGCATCCAATAAACCAAGTATTAACCAAATCCAAGCGGGGTAAAGGGTTTCAAAAAGCTTTTATCTAAGCCCAACTGATCCATAACATGAAAAACCAAAAAGTCCGTTTTTCATCAAAAGTCATGCTGAAAAAAATGGTGGGAACCGGTTTTAAAGTATGGTGACGTACTATCCAATGGTGCGCATCCAATAAACCAAGTATTAACCAAATCCAAGCGGGGTAAAGGGTTTCAAAAAGCTTTTATCTAAGCCCAACTGATCCATAACATGAAAAACCAAAAAGTCCGTTTTTCATCAAAAGTCATGCTGAAAAAAATGGTGGGAACCGGTTTTAAAGTATGGTGACGTACTATCCAATGGTGCGCATCCAATAAACCAAGTATTAACCAAATCCAAGCGGGGTAAAGGGTTTCAAAAAGCTTTTATCTAAGCCCAACTGATCCATAACATGAAAAACCAAAAAGTCCGTTTTTCATCAAAAGTCATGCTGAAAAAAATGGTGGGAACCGGTTTTAAAGTATGGTGACGTACTATCCAATGGTGCGCATCCAATAAACCAAGTATTAACCAAATCCAAGCGGGGTAAAGGGTTTCAAAAAGCTTTTATCTAAGCCCAACTGATCCATAACATGAAAAACCAAAAAGTCCGTTTTTCATCAAAAGTCATGCTGAAAAAAATGGTGGGAACCGGTTTTAAAGTATGGTGACGTACTATCCAATGGTGCGCATCCAATAAACCAAGTATTAACCAAATCCAAGCGGGGTAAAGGGTTTCAAAAAGCTTTTATCTAAGCCCAACTGATCCATAACATGAAAAACCAAAAAGTCCGTTTTTCATCAAAAGTCATGCTGAAAAAAATGGTGGGAACCGGTTTTAAAGTATGGTGACGTACTATCCAATGGTGCGCATCCAATAAACCAAGTATTAACCAAATCCAAGCGGGGTAAAGGGTTTCAAAAAGCTTTTATCTAAGCCCAACTGATCCATAACATGAAAAACCAAAAAGTCCGTTTTTCATCAAAAGTCATGCTGAAAAAAATGGTGGGAACCGGTTTTAAAGTATGGTGACGTACTATCCAATGGTGCGCATCCAATAAACCAAGTATTAACCAAATCCAAGCGGGGTAAAGGGTTTCAAAAAGCTTTTATCTAAGCCCAACTGATCCATAACATGAAAAACCAAAAAGTCCGTTTTTCATCAAAAGTCATGCTGAAAAAAATGGTGGGAACCGGTTTTAAAGTATGGTGACGTACTATCCAATGGTGCGCATCCAATAAACCAAGTATTAACCAAATCCAAGCGGGGTAAAGGGTTTCAAAAAGCTTTTATCTAAGCCCAACTGATCCATAACATGAAAAACCAAAAAGTCCGTTTTTCATCAAAAGTCATGCTGAAAAAAATGGTGGGAACCGGTTTTAAAGTATGGTGACGTACTATCCAATGGTGCGCATCCAATAAACCAAGTATTAACCAAATCCAAGCGGGGTAAAGGGTTTCAAAAAGCTTTTATCTAAGCCCAACTGATCCATAACATGAAAAACCAAAAAGTCCGTTTTTCATCAAAAGTCATGCTGAAAAAAATGGTGGGAACCGGTTTTAAAGTATGGTGACGTACTATCCAATGGTGCGCATCCAATAAACCAAGTATTAACCAAATCCAAGCGGGGTAAAGGGTTTCAAAAAGCTTTTATCTAAGCCCAACTGATCCATAACATGAAAAACCAAAAAGTCCGTTTTTCATCAAAAGTCATGCTGAAAAAAATGGTGGGAACCGGTTTTAAAGTATGGTGACGTACTATCCAATGGTGCGCATCCAATAAACCAAGTATTAACCAAATCCAAGCGGGGTAAAGGGTTTCAAAAAGCTTTTATCTAAGCCCAACTGATCCATAACATGAAAAACCAAAAAGTCCGTTTTTCATCAAAAGTCATGCTGAAAAAAATGGTGGGAACCGGTTTTAAAGTATGGTGACGTACTATCCAATGGTGCGCATCCAATAAACCAAGTATTAACCAAATCCAAGCGGGGTAAAGGGTTTCAAAAAGCTTTTATCTAAGCCCAACTGATCCATAACATGAAAAACCAAAAAGTCCGTTTTTCATCAAAAGTCATGCTGAAAAAAATGGTGGGAACCGGTTTTAAAGTATGGTGACGTACTATCCAATGGTGCGCATCCAATAAACCAAGTATTAACCAAATCCAAGCGGGGTAAAGGGTTTCAAAAAGCTTTTATCTAAGCCCAACTGATCCATAACATGAAAAACCAAAAAGTCCGTTTTTCATCAAAAGTCATGCTGAAAAAAATGGTGGGAACCGGTTTTAAAGTATGGTGACGTACTATCCAATGGTGCGCATCCAATAAACCAAGTATTAACCAAATCCAAGCGGGGTAAAGGGTTTCAAAAAGCTTTTATCTAAGCCCAACTGATCCATAACATGAAAAACCAAAAAGTCCGTTTTTCATCAAAAGTCATGCTGAAAAAAATGGTGGGAACCGGTTTTAAAGTATGGTGACGTACTATCCAATGGTGCGCATCCAATAAACCAAGTATTAACCAAATCCAAGCGGGGTAAAGGGTTTCAAAAAGCTTTTATCTAAGCCCAACTGATCCATAACATGAAAAACCAAAAAGTCCGTTTTTCATCAAAAGTCATGCTGAAAAAAATGGTGGGAACCGGTTTTAAAGTATGGTGACGTACTATCCAATGGTGCGCATCCAATAAACCAAGTATTAACCAAATCCAAGCGGGGTAAAGGGTTTCAAAAAGCTTTTATCTAAGCCCAACTGATCCATAACATGAAAAACCAAAAAGTCCGTTTTTCATCAAAAGTCATGCTGAAAAAAATGGTGGGAACCGGTTTTAAAGTATGGTGACGTACTATCCAATGGTGCGCATCCAATAAACCAAGTATTAACCAAATCCAAGCGGGGTAAAGGGTTTCAAAAAGCTTTTATCTAAGCCCAACTGATCCATAACATGAAAAACCAAAAAGTCCGTTTTTCATCAAAAGTCATGCTGAAAAAAATGGTGGGAACCGGTTTTAAAGTATGGTGACGTACTATCCAATGGTGCGCATCCAATAAACCAAGTATTAACCAAATCCAAGCGGGGTAAAGGGTTTCAAAAAGCTTTTATCTAAGCCCAACTGATCCATAACATGAAAAACCAAAAAGTCCGTTTTTCATCAAAAGTCATGCTGAAAAAAATGGTGGGAACCGGTTTTAAAGTATGGTGACGTACTATCCAATGGTGCGCATCCAATAAACCAAGTATTAACCAAATCCAAGCGGGGTAAAGGGTTTCAAAAAGCTTTTATCTAAGCCCAACTGATCCATAACATGAAAAACCAAAAAGTCCGTTTTTCATCAAAAGTCATGCTGAAAAAAATGGTGGGAACCGGTTTTAAAGTATGGTGACGTACTATCCAATGGTGCGCATCCAATAAACCAAGTATTAACCAAATCCAAGCGGGGTAAAGGGTTTCAAAAAGCTTTTATCTAAGCCCAACTGATCCATAACATGAAAAACCAAAAAGTCCGTTTTTCATCAAAAGTCATGCTGAAAAAAATGGTGGGAACCGGTTTTAAAGTATGGTGACGTACTATCCAATGGTGCGCATCCAATAAACCAAGTATTAACCAAATCCAAGCGGGGTAAAGGGTTTCAAAAAGCTTTTATCTAAGCCCAACTGATCCATAACATGAAAAACCAAAAAGTCCGTTTTTCATCAAAAGTCATGCTGAAAAAAATGGTGGGAACCGGTTTTAAAGTATGGTGACGTACTATCCAATGGTGCGCATCCAATAAACCAAGTATTAACCAAATCCAAGCGGGGTAAAGGGTTTCAAAAAGCTTTTATCTAAGCCCAACTGATCCATAACATGAAAAACCAAAAAGTCCGTTTTTCATCAAAAGTCATGCTGAAAAAAATGGTGGGAACCGGTTTTAAAGTATGGTGACGTACTATCCAATGGTGCGCATCCAATAAACCAAGTATTAACCAAATCCAAGCGGGGTAAAGGGTTTCAAAAAGCTTTTATCTAAGCCCAACTGATCCATAACATGAAAAACCAAAAAGTCCGTTTTTCATCAAAAGTCATGCTGAAAAAAATGGTGGGAACCGGTTTTAAAGTATGGTGACGTACTATCCAATGGTGCGCATCCAATAAACCAAGTATTAACCAAATCCAAGCGGGGTAAAGGGTTTCAAAAAGCTTTTATCTAAGCCCAACTGATCCATAACATGAAAAACCAAAAAGTCCGTTTTTCATCAAAAGTCATGCTGAAAAAAATGGTGGGAACCGGTTTTAAAGTATGGTGACGTACTATCCAATGGTGCGCATCCAATAAACCAAGTATTAACCAAATCCAAGCGGGGTAAAGGGTTTCAAAAAGCTTTTATCTAAGCCCAACTGATCCATAACATGAAAAACCAAAAAGTCCGTTTTTCATCAAAAGTCATGCTGAAAAAAATGGTGGGAACCGGTTTTAAAGTATGGTGACGTACTATCCAATGGTGCGCATCCAATAAACCAAGTATTAACCAAATCCAAGCGGGGTAAAGGGTTTCAAAAAGCTTTTATCTAAGCCCAACTGATCCATAACATGAAAAACCAAAAAGTCCGTTTTTCATCAAAAGTCATGCTGAAAAAAATGGTGGGAACCGGTTTTAAAGTATGGTGACGTACTATCCAATGGTGCGCATCCAATAAACCAAGTATTAACCAAATCCAAGCGGGGTAAAGGGTTTCAAAAAGCTTTTATCTAAGCCCAACTGATCCATAACATGAAAAACCAAAAAGTCCGTTTTTCATCAAAAGTCATGCTGAAAAAAATGGTGGGAACCGGTTTTAAAGTATGGTGACGTACTATCCAATGGTGCGCATCCAATAAACCAAGTATTAACCAAATCCAAGCGGGGTAAAGGGTTTCAAAAAGCTTTTATCTAAGCCCAACTGATCCATAACATGAAAAACCAAAAAGTCCGTTTTTCATCAAAAGTCATGCTGAAAAAAATGGTGGGAACCGGTTTTAAAGTATGGTGACGTACTATCCAATGGTGCGCATCCAATAAACCAAGTATTAACCAAATCCAAGCGGGGTAAAGGGTTTCAAAAAGCTTTTATCTAAGCCCAACTGATCCATAACATGAAAAACCAAAAAGTCCGTTTTTCATCAAAAGTCATGCTGAAAAAAATGGTGGGAACCGGTTTTAAAGTATGGTGACGTACTATCCAATGGTGCGCATCCAATAAACCAAGTATTAACCAAATCCAAGCGGGGTAAAGGGTTTCAAAAAGCTTTTATCTAAGCCCAACTGATCCATAACATGAAAAACCAAAAAGTCCGTTTTTCATCAAAAGTCATGCTGAAAAAAATGGTGGGAACCGGTTTTAAAGTATGGTGACGTACTATCCAATGGTGCGCATCCAATAAACCAAGTATTAACCAAATCCAAGCGGGGTAAAGGGTTTCAAAAAGCTTTTATCTAAGCCCAACTGATCCATAACATGAAAAACCAAAAAGTCCGTTTTTCATCAAAAGTCATGCTGAAAAAAATGGTGGGAACCGGTTTTAAAGTATGGTGACGTACTATCCAATGGTGCGCATCCAATAAACCAAGTATTAACCAAATCCAAGCGGGGTAAAGGGTTTCAAAAAGCTTTTATCTAAGCCCAACTGATCCATAACATGAAAAACCAAAAAGTCCGTTTTTCATCAAAAGTCATGCTGAAAAAAATGGTGGGAACCGGTTTTAAAGTATGGTGACGTACTATCCAATGGTGCGCATCCAATAAACCAAGTATTAACCAAATCCAAGCGGGGTAAAGGGTTTCAAAAAGCTTTTATCTAAGCCCAACTGATCCATAACATGAAAAACCAAAAAGTCCGTTTTTCATCAAAAGTCATGCTGAAAAAAATGGTGGGAACCGGTTTTAAAGTATGGTGACGTACTATCCAATGGTGCGCATCCAATAAACCAAGTATTAACCAAATCCAAGCGGGGTAAAGGGTTTCAAAAAGCTTTTATCTAAGCCCAACTGATCCATAACATGAAAAACCAAAAAGTCCGTTTTTCATCAAAAGTCATGCTGAAAAAAATGGTGGGAACCGGTTTTAAAGTATGGTGACGTACTATCCAATGGTGCGCATCCAATAAACCAAGTATTAACCAAATCCAAGCGGGGTAAAGGGTTTCAAAAAGCTTTTATCTAAGCCCAACTGATCCATAACATGAAAAACCAAAAAGTCCGTTTTTCATCAAAAGTCATGCTGAAAAAAATGGTGGGAACCGGTTTTAAAGTATGGTGACGTACTATCCAATGGTGCGCATCCAATAAACCAAGTATTAACCAAATCCAAGCGGGGTAAAGGGTTTCAAAAAGCTTTTATCTAAGCCCAACTGATCCATAACATGAAAAACCAAAAAGTCCGTTTTTCATCAAAAGTCATGCTGAAAAAAATGGTGGGAACCGGTTTTAAAGTATGGTGACGTACTATCCAATGGTGCGCATCCAATAAACCAAGTATTAACCAAATCCAAGCGGGGTAAAGGGTTTCAAAAAGCTTTTATCTAAGCCCAACTGATCCATAACATGAAAAACCAAAAAGTCCGTTTTTCATCAAAAGTCATGCTGAAAAAAATGGTGGGAACCGGTTTTAAAGTATGGTGACGTACTATCCAATGGTGCGCATCCAATAAACCAAGTATTAACCAAATCCAAGCGGGGTAAAGGGTTTCAAAAAGCTTTTATCTAAGCCCAACTGATCCATAACATGAAAAACCAAAAAGTCCGTTTTTCATCAAAAGTCATGCTGAAAAAAATGGTGGGAACCGGTTTTAAAGTATGGTGACGTACTATCCAATGGTGCGCATCCAATAAACCAAGTATTAACCAAATCCAAGCGGGGTAAAGGGTTTCAAAAAGCTTTTATCTAAGCCCAACTGATCCATAACATGAAAAACCAAAAAGTCCGTTTTTCATCAAAAGTCATGCTGAAAAAAATGGTGGGAACCGGTTTTAAAGTATGGTGACGTACTATCCAATGGTGCGCATCCAATAAACCAAGTATTAACCAAATCCAAGCGGGGTAAAGGGTTTCAAAAAGCTTTTATCTAAGCCCAACTGATCCATAACATGAAAAACCAAAAAGTCCGTTTTTCATCAAAAGTCATGCTGAAAAAAATGGTGGGAACCGGTTTTAAAGTATGGTGACGTACTATCCAATGGTGCGCATCCAATAAACCAAGTATTAACCAAATCCAAGCGGGGTAAAGGGTTTCAAAAAGCTTTTATCTAAGCCCAACTGATCCATAACATGAAAAACCAAAAAGTCCGTTTTTCATCAAAAGTCATGCTGAAAAAAATGGTGGGAACCGGTTTTAAAGTATGGTGACGTACTATCCAATGGTGCGCATCCAATAAACCAAGTATTAACCAAATCCAAGCGGGGTAAAGGGTTTCAAAAAGCTTTTATCTAAGCCCAACTGATCCATAACATGAAAAACCAAAAAGTCCGTTTTTCATCAAAAGTCATGCTGAAAAAAATGGTGGGAACCGGTTTTAAAGTATGGTGACGTACTATCCAATGGTGCGCATCCAATAAACCAAGTATTAACCAAATCCAAGCGGGGTAAAGGGTTTCAAAAAGCTTTTATCTAAGCCCAACTGATCCATAACATGAAAAACCAAAAAGTCCGTTTTTCATCAAAAGTCATGCTGAAAAAAATGGTGGGAACCGGTTTTAAAGTATGGTGACGTACTATCCAATGGTGCGCATCCAATAAACCAAGTATTAACCAAATCCAAGCGGGGTAAAGGGTTTCAAAAAGCTTTTATCTAAGCCCAACTGATCCATAACATGAAAAACCAAAAAGTCCGTTTTTCATCAAAAGTCATGCTGAAAAAAATGGTGGGAACCGGTTTTAAAGTATGGTGACGTACTATCCAATGGTGCGCATCCAATAAACCAAGTATTAACCAAATCCAAGCGGGGTAAAGGGTTTCAAAAAGCTTTTATCTAAGCCCAACTGATCCATAACATGAAAAACCAAAAAGTCCGTTTTTCATCAAAAGTCATGCTGAAAAAAATGGTGGGAACCGGTTTTAAAGTATGGTGACGTACTATCCAATGGTGCGCATCCAATAAACCAAGTATTAACCAAATCCAAGCGGGGTAAAGGGTTTCAAAAAGCTTTTATCTAAGCCCAACTGATCCATAACATGAAAAACCAAAAAGTCCGTTTTTCATCAAAAGTCATGCTGAAAAAAATGGTGGGAACCGGTTTTAAAGTATGGTGACGTACTATCCAATGGTGCGCATCCAATAAACCAAGTATTAACCAAATCCAAGCGGGGTAAAGGGTTTCAAAAAGCTTTTATCTAAGCCCAACTGATCCATAACATGAAAAACCAAAAAGTCCGTTTTTCATCAAAAGTCATGCTGAAAAAAATGGTGGGAACCGGTTTTAAAGTATGGTGACGTACTATCCAATGGTGCGCATCCAATAAACCAAGTATTAACCAAATCCAAGCGGGGTAAAGGGTTTCAAAAAGCTTTTATCTAAGCCCAACTGATCCATAACATGAAAAACCAAAAAGTCCGTTTTTCATCAAAAGTCATGCTGAAAAAAATGGTGGGAACCGGTTTTAAAGTATGGTGACGTACTATCCAATGGTGCGCATCCAATAAACCAAGTATTAACCAAATCCAAGCGGGGTAAAGGGTTTCAAAAAGCTTTTATCTAAGCCCAACTGATCCATAACATGAAAAACCAAAAAGTCCGTTTTTCATCAAAAGTCATGCTGAAAAAAATGGTGGGAACCGGTTTTAAAGTATGGTGACGTACTATCCAATGGTGCGCATCCAATAAACCAAGTATTAACCAAATCCAAGCGGGGTAAAGGGTTTCAAAAAGCTTTTATCTAAGCCCAACTGATCCATAACATGAAAAACCAAAAAGTCCGTTTTTCATCAAAAGTCATGCTGAAAAAAATGGTGGGAACCGGTTTTAAAGTATGGTGACGTACTATCCAATGGTGCGCATCCAATAAACCAAGTATTAACCAAATCCAAGCGGGGTAAAGGGTTTCAAAAAGCTTTTATCTAAGCCCAACTGATCCATAACATGAAAAACCAAAAAGTCCGTTTTTCATCAAAAGTCATGCTGAAAAAAATGGTGGGAACCGGTTTTAAAGTATGGTGACGTACTATCCAATGGTGCGCATCCAATAAACCAAGTATTAACCAAATCCAAGCGGGGTAAAGGGTTTCAAAAAGCTTTTATCTAAGCCCAACTGATCCATAACATGAAAAACCAAAAAGTCCGTTTTTCATCAAAAGTCATGCTGAAAAAAATGGTGGGAACCGGTTTTAAAGTATGGTGACGTACTATCCAATGGTGCGCATCCAATAAACCAAGTATTAACCAAATCCAAGCGGGGTAAAGGGTTTCAAAAAGCTTTTATCTAAGCCCAACTGATCCATAACATGAAAAACCAAAAAGTCCGTTTTTCATCAAAAGTCATGCTGAAAAAAATGGTGGGAACCGGTTTTAAAGTATGGTGACGTACTATCCAATGGTGCGCATCCAATAAACCAAGTATTAACCAAATCCAAGCGGGGTAAAGGGTTTCAAAAAGCTTTTATCTAAGCCCAACTGATCCATAACATGAAAAACCAAAAAGTCCGTTTTTCATCAAAAGTCATGCTGAAAAAAATGGTGGGAACCGGTTTTAAAGTATGGTGACGTACTATCCAATGGTGCGCATCCAATAAACCAAGTATTAACCAAATCCAAGCGGGGTAAAGGGTTTCAAAAAGCTTTTATCTAAGCCCAACTGATCCATAACATGAAAAACCAAAAAGTCCGTTTTTCATCAAAAGTCATGCTGAAAAAAATGGTGGGAACCGGTTTTAAAGTATGGTGACGTACTATCCAATGGTGCGCATCCAATAAACCAAGTATTAACCAAATCCAAGCGGGGTAAAGGGTTTCAAAAAGCTTTTATCTAAGCCCAACTGATCCATAACATGAAAAACCAAAAAGTCCGTTTTTCATCAAAAGTCATGCTGAAAAAAATGGTGGGAACCGGTTTTAAAGTATGGTGACGTACTATCCAATGGTGCGCATCCAATAAACCAAGTATTAACCAAATCCAAGCGGGGTAAAGGGTTTCAAAAAGCTTTTATCTAAGCCCAACTGATCCATAACATGAAAAACCAAAAAGTCCGTTTTTCATCAAAAGTCATGCTGAAAAAAATGGTGGGAACCGGTTTTAAAGTATGGTGACGTACTATCCAATGGTGCGCATCCAATAAACCAAGTATTAACCAAATCCAAGCGGGGTAAAGGGTTTCAAAAAGCTTTTATCTAAGCCCAACTGATCCATAACATGAAAAACCAAAAAGTCCGTTTTTCATCAAAAGTCATGCTGAAAAAAATGGTGGGAACCGGTTTTAAAGTATGGTGACGTACTATCCAATGGTGCGCATCCAATAAACCAAGTATTAACCAAATCCAAGCGGGGTAAAGGGTTTCAAAAAGCTTTTATCTAAGCCCAACTGATCCATAACATGAAAAACCAAAAAGTCCGTTTTTCATCAAAAGTCATGCTGAAAAAAATGGTGGGAACCGGTTTTAAAGTATGGTGACGTACTATCCAATGGTGCGCATCCAATAAACCAAGTATTAACCAAATCCAAGCGGGGTAAAGGGTTTCAAAAAGCTTTTATCTAAGCCCAACTGATCCATAACATGAAAAACCAAAAAGTCCGTTTTTCATCAAAAGTCATGCTGAAAAAAATGGTGGGAACCGGTTTTAAAGTATGGTGACGTACTATCCAATGGTGCGCATCCAATAAACCAAGTATTAACCAAATCCAAGCGGGGTAAAGGGTTTCAAAAAGCTTTTATCTAAGCCCAACTGATCCATAACATGAAAAACCAAAAAGTCCGTTTTTCATCAAAAGTCATGCTGAAAAAAATGGTGGGAACCGGTTTTAAAGTATGGTGACGTACTATCCAATGGTGCGCATCCAATAAACCAAGTATTAACCAAATCCAAGCGGGGTAAAGGGTTTCAAAAAGCTTTTATCTAAGCCCAACTGATCCATAACATGAAAAACCAAAAAGTCCGTTTTTCATCAAAAGTCATGCTGAAAAAAATGGTGGGAACCGGTTTTAAAGTATGGTGACGTACTATCCAATGGTGCGCATCCAATAAACCAAGTATTAACCAAATCCAAGCGGGGTAAAGGGTTTCAAAAAGCTTTTATCTAAGCCCAACTGATCCATAACATGAAAAACCAAAAAGTCCGTTTTTCATCAAAAGTCATGCTGAAAAAAATGGTGGGAACCGGTTTTAAAGTATGGTGACGTACTATCCAATGGTGCGCATCCAATAAACCAAGTATTAACCAAATCCAAGCGGGGTAAAGGGTTTCAAAAAGCTTTTATCTAAGCCCAACTGATCCATAACATGAAAAACCAAAAAGTCCGTTTTTCATCAAAAGTCATGCTGAAAAAAATGGTGGGAACCGGTTTTAAAGTATGGTGACGTACTATCCAATGGTGCGCATCCAATAAACCAAGTATTAACCAAATCCAAGCGGGGTAAAGGGTTTCAAAAAGCTTTTATCTAAGCCCAACTGATCCATAACATGAAAAACCAAAAAGTCCGTTTTTCATCAAAAGTCATGCTGAAAAAAATGGTGGGAACCGGTTTTAAAGTATGGTGACGTACTATCCAATGGTGCGCATCCAATAAACCAAGTATTAACCAAATCCAAGCGGGGTAAAGGGTTTCAAAAAGCTTTTATCTAAGCCCAACTGATCCATAACATGAAAAACCAAAAAGTCCGTTTTTCATCAAAAGTCATGCTGAAAAAAATGGTGGGAACCGGTTTTAAAGTATGGTGACGTACTATCCAATGGTGCGCATCCAATAAACCAAGTATTAACCAAATCCAAGCGGGGTAAAGGGTTTCAAAAAGCTTTTATCTAAGCCCAACTGATCCATAACATGAAAAACCAAAAAGTCCGTTTTTCATCAAAAGTCATGCTGAAAAAAATGGTGGGAACCGGTTTTAAAGTATGGTGACGTACTATCCAATGGTGCGCATCCAATAAACCAAGTATTAACCAAATCCAAGCGGGGTAAAGGGTTTCAAAAAGCTTTTATCTAAGCCCAACTGATCCATAACATGAAAAACCAAAAAGTCCGTTTTTCATCAAAAGTCATGCTGAAAAAAATGGTGGGAACCGGTTTTAAAGTATGGTGACGTACTATCCAATGGTGCGCATCCAATAAACCAAGTATTAACCAAATCCAAGCGGGGTAAAGGGTTTCAAAAAGCTTTTATCTAAGCCCAACTGATCCATAACATGAAAAACCAAAAAGTCCGTTTTTCATCAAAAGTCATGCTGAAAAAAATGGTGGGAACCGGTTTTAAAGTATGGTGACGTACTATCCAATGGTGCGCATCCAATAAACCAAGTATTAACCAAATCCAAGCGGGGTAAAGGGTTTCAAAAAGCTTTTATCTAAGCCCAACTGATCCATAACATGAAAAACCAAAAAGTCCGTTTTTCATCAAAAGTCATGCTGAAAAAAATGGTGGGAACCGGTTTTAAAGTATGGTGACGTACTATCCAATGGTGCGCATCCAATAAACCAAGTATTAACCAAATCCAAGCGGGGTAAAGGGTTTCAAAAAGCTTTTATCTAAGCCCAACTGATCCATAACATGAAAAACCAAAAAGTCCGTTTTTCATCAAAAGTCATGCTGAAAAAAATGGTGGGAACCGGTTTTAAAGTATGGTGACGTACTATCCAATGGTGCGCATCCAATAAACCAAGTATTAACCAAATCCAAGCGGGGTAAAGGGTTTCAAAAAGCTTTTATCTAAGCCCAACTGATCCATAACATGAAAAACCAAAAAGTCCGTTTTTCATCAAAAGTCATGCTGAAAAAAATGGTGGGAACCGGTTTTAAAGTATGGTGACGTACTATCCAATGGTGCGCATCCAATAAACCAAGTATTAACCAAATCCAAGCGGGGTAAAGGGTTTCAAAAAGCTTTTATCTAAGCCCAACTGATCCATAACATGAAAAACCAAAAAGTCCGTTTTTCATCAAAAGTCATGCTGAAAAAAATGGTGGGAACCGGTTTTAAAGTATGGTGACGTACTATCCAATGGTGCGCATCCAATAAACCAAGTATTAACCAAATCCAAGCGGGGTAAAGGGTTTCAAAAAGCTTTTATCTAAGCCCAACTGATCCATAACATGAAAAACCAAAAAGTCCGTTTTTCATCAAAAGTCATGCTGAAAAAAATGGTGGGAACCGGTTTTAAAGTATGGTGACGTACTATCCAATGGTGCGCATCCAATAAACCAAGTATTAACCAAATCCAAGCGGGGTAAAGGGTTTCAAAAAGCTTTTATCTAAGCCCAACTGATCCATAACATGAAAAACCAAAAAGTCCGTTTTTCATCAAAAGTCATGCTGAAAAAAATGGTGGGAACCGGTTTTAAAGTATGGTGACGTACTATCCAATGGTGCGCATCCAATAAACCAAGTATTAACCAAATCCAAGCGGGGTAAAGGGTTTCAAAAAGCTTTTATCTAAGCCCATCTGATCCATAACATGAAAAACCAAAAAGTCCGTTTTTCATCAAAAGTCATGCTGAAAAAAATGGTGGGAACCGGTTTTAAAGTATGGTGACGTACTATCCAATGGTGCGCATCCAATAAACCAAGTATTAACCAAATCCAAGCGGGGTAAAGGGTTTCAAAAAGCTTTTATCTAAGCCCAACTGATCCATAACATGAAAAACCAAAAAGTCCGTTTTTCATCAAAAGTCATGCTGAAAAAAATGGTGGGAACCGGTTTTAAAGTATGGTGACGTACTATCCAATGGTGCGCATCCAATAAACCAAGTATTAACCAAATCCAAGCGGGGTAAAGGGTTTCAAAAAGCTTTTATCTAAGCCCAACTGATCCATAACATGAAAAACCAAAAAGTCCGTTTTTCATCAAAAGTCATGCTGAAAAAAATGGTGGGAACCGGTTTTAAAGTATGGTGACGTACTATCCAATGGTGCGCATCCAATAAACCAAGTATTAACCAAATCCAAGCGGGGTAAAGGGTTTCAAAAAGCTTTTATCTAAGCCCAACTGATCCATAACATGAAAAACCAAAAAGTCCGTTTTTCATCAAAAGTCATGCTGAAAAAAATGGTGGGAACCGGTTTTAAAGTATGGTGACGTACTATCCAATGGTGCGCATCCAATAAACCAAGTATTAACCAAATCCAAGCGGGGTAAAGGGTTTCAAAAAGCTTTTATCTAAGCCCAACTGATCCATAACATGAAAAACCAAAAAGTCCGTTTTTCATCAAAAGTCATGCTGAAAAAAATGGTGGGAACCGGTTTTAAAGTATGGTGACGTACTATCCAATGGTGCGCATCCAATAAACCAAGTATTAACCAAATCCAAGCGGGGTAAAGGGTTTCAAAAAGCTTTTATCTAAGCCCAACTGATCCATAACATGAAAAACCAAAAAGTCCGTTTTTCATCAAAAGTCATGCTGAAAAAAATGGTGGGAACCGGTTTTAAAGTATGGTGACGTACTATCCAATGGTGCGCATCCAATAAACCAAGTATTAACCAAATCCAAGCGGGGTAAAGGGTTTCAAAAAGCTTTTATCTAAGCCCAACTGATCCATAACATGAAAAACCAAAAAGTCCGTTTTTCATCAAAAGTCATGCTGAAAAAAATGGTGGGAACCGGTTTTAAAGTATGGTGACGTACTATCCAATGGTGCGCATCCAATAAACCAAGTATTAACCAAATCCAAGCGGGGTAAAGGGTTTCAAAAAGCTTTTATCTAAGCCCAACTGATCCATAACATGAAAAACCAAAAAGTCCGTTTTTCATCAAAAGTCATGCTGAAAAAAATGGTGGGAACCGGTTTTAAAGTATGGTGACGTACTATCCAATGGTGCGCATCCAATAAACCAAGTATTAACCAAATCCAAGCGGGGTAAAGGGTTTCAAAAAGCTTTTATCTAAGCCCAACTGATCCATAACATGAAAAACCAAAAAGTCCGTTTTTCATCAAAAGTCATGCTGAAAAAAATGGTGGGAACCGGTTTTAAAGTATGGTGACGTACTATCCAATGGTGCGCATCCAATAAACCAAGTATTAACCAAATCCAAGCGGGGTAAAGGGTTTCAAAAAGCTTTTATCTAAGCCCAACTGATCCATAACATGAAAAACCAAAAAGTCCGTTTTTCATCAAAAGTCATGCTGAAAAAAATGGTGGGAACCGGTTTTAAAGTATGGTGACGTACTATCCAATGGTGCGCATCCAATAAACCAAGTATTAACCAAATCCAAGCGGGGTAAAGGGTTTCAAAAAGCTTTTATCTAAGCCCAACTGATCCATAACATGAAAAACCAAAAAGTCCGTTTTTCATCAAAAGTCATGCTGAAAAAAATGGTGGGAACCGGTTTTAAAGTATGGTGACGTACTATCCAATGGTGCGCATCCAATAAACCAAGTATTAACCAAATCCAAGCGGGGTAAAGGGTTTCAAAAAGCTTTTATCTAAGCCCAACTGATCCATAACATGAAAAACCAAAAAGTCCGTTTTTCATCAAAAGTCATGCTGAAAAAAATGGTGGGAACCGGTTTTAAAGTATGGTGACGTACTATCCAATGGTGCGCATCCAATAAACCAAGTATTAACCAAATCCAAGCGGGGTAAAGGGTTTCAAAAAGCTTTTATCTAAGCCCAACTGATCCATAACATGAAAAACCAAAAAGTCCGTTTTTCATCAAAAGTCATGCTGAAAAAAATGGTGGGAACCGGTTTTAAAGTATGGTGACGTACTATCCAATGGTGCGCATCCAATAAACCAAGTATTAACCAAATCCAAGCGGGGTAAAGGGTTTCAAAAAGCTTTTATCTAAGCCCAACTGATCCATAACATGAAAAACCAAAAAGTCCGTTTTTCATCAAAAGTCATGCTGAAAAAAATGGTGGGAACCGGTTTTAAAGTATGGTGACGTACTATCCAATGGTGCGCATCCAATAAACCAAGTATTAACCAAATCCAAGCGGGGTAAAGGGTTTCAAAAAGCTTTTATCTAAGCCCAACTGATCCATAACATGAAAAACCAAAAAGTCCGTTTTTCATCAAAAGTCATGCTGAAAAAAATGGTGGGAACCGGTTTTAAAGTATGGTGACGTACTATCCAATGGTGCGCATCCAATAAACCAAGTATTAACCAAATCCAAGCGGGGTAAAGGGTTTCAAAAAGCTTTTATCTAAGCCCAACTGATCCATAACATGAAAAACCAAAAAGTCCGTTTTTCATCAAAAGTCATGCTGAAAAAAATGGTGGGAACCGGTTTTAAAGTATGGTGACGTACTATCCAATGGTGCGCATCCAATAAACCAAGTATTAACCAAATCCAAGCGGGGTAAAGGGTTTCAAAAAGCTTTTATCTAAGCCCAACTGATCCATAACATGAAAAACCAAAAAGTCCGTTTTTCATCAAAAGTCATGCTGAAAAAAATGGTGGGAACCGGTTTTAAAGTATGGTGACGTACTATCCAATGGTGCGCATCCAATAAACCAAGTATTAACCAAATCCAAGCGGGGTAAAGGGTTTCAAAAAGCTTTTATCTAAGCCCAACTGATCCATAACATGAAAAACCAAAAAGTCCGTTTTTCATCAAAAGTCATGCTGAAAAAAATGGTGGGAACCGGTTTTAAAGTATGGTGACGTACTATCCAATGGTGCGCATCCAATAAACCAAGTATTAACCAAATCCAAGCGGGGTAAAGGGTTTCAAAAAGCTTTTATCTAAGCCCAACTGATCCATAACATGAAAAACCAAAAAGTCCGTTTTTCATCAAAAGTCATGCTGAAAAAAATGGTGGGAACCGGTTTTAAAGTATGGTGACGTACTATCCAATGGTGCGCATCCAATAAACCAAGTATTAACCAAATCCAAGCGGGGTAAAGGGTTTCAAAAAGCTTTTATCTAAGCCCAACTGATCCATAACATGAAAAACCAAAAAGTCCGTTTTTCATCAAAAGTCATGCTGAAAAAAATGGTGGGAACCGGTTTTAAAGTATGGTGACGTACTATCCAATGGTGCGCATCCAATAAACCAAGTATTAACCAAATCCAAGCGGGGTAAAGGGTTTCAAAAAGCTTTTATCTAAGCCCAACTGATCCATAACATGAAAAACCAAAAAGTCCGTTTTTCATCAAAAGTCATGCTGAAAAAAATGGTGGGAACCGGTTTTAAAGTATGGTGACGTACTATCCAATGGTGCGCATCCAATAAACCAAGTATTAACCAAATCCAAGCGGGGTAAAGGGTTTCAAAAAGCTTTTATCTAAGCCCAACTGATCCATAACATGAAAAACCAAAAAGTCCGTTTTTCATCAAAAGTCATGCTGAAAAAAATGGTGGGAACCGGTTTTAAAGTATGGTGACGTACTATCCAATGGTGCGCATCCAATAAACCAAGTATTAACCAAATCCAAGCGGGGTAAAGGGTTTCAAAAAGCTTTTATCTAAGCCCAACTGATCCATAACATGAAAAACCAAAAAGTCCGTTTTTCATCAAAAGTCATGCTGAAAAAAATGGTGGGAACCGGTTTTAAAGTATGGTGACGTACTATCCAATGGTGCGCATCCAATAAACCAAGTATTAACCAAATCCAAGCGGGGTAAAGGGTTTCAAAAAGCTTTTATCTAAGCCCAACTGATCCATAACATGAAAAACCAAAAAGTCCGTTTTTCATCAAAAGTCATGCTGAAAAAAATGGTGGGAACCGGTTTTAAAGTATGGTGACGTACTATCCAATGGTGCGCATCCAATAAACCAAGTATTAACCAAATCCAAGCGGGGTAAAGGGTTTCAAAAAGCTTTTATCTAAGCCCAACTGATCCATAACATGAAAAACCAAAAAGTCCGTTTTTCATCAAAAGTCATGCTGAAAAAAATGGTGGGAACCGGTTTTAAAGTATGGTGACGTACTATCCAATGGTGCGCATCCAATAAACCAAGTATTAACCAAATCCAAGCGGGGTAAAGGGTTTCAAAAAGCTTTTATCTAAGCCCAACTGATCCATAACATGAAAAACCAAAAAGTCCGTTTTTCATCAAAAGTCATGCTGAAAAAAATGGTGGGAACCGGTTTTAAAGTATGGTGACGTACTATCCAATGGTGCGCATCCAATAAACCAAGTATTAACCAAATCCAAGCGGGGTAAAGGGTTTCAAAAAGCTTTTATCTAAGCCCAACTGATCCATAACATGAAAAACCAAAAAGTCCGTTTTTCATCAAAAGTCATGCTGAAAAAAATGGTGGGAACCGGTTTTAAAGTATGGTGACGTACTATCCAATGGTGCGCATCCAATAAACCAAGTATTAACCAAATCCAAGCGGGGTAAAGGGTTTCAAAAAGCTTTTATCTAAGCCCAACTGATCCATAACATGAAAAACCAAAAAGTCCGTTTTTCATCAAAAGTCATGCTGAAAAAAATGGTGGGAACCGGTTTTAAAGTATGGTGACGTACTATCCAATGGTGCGCATCCAATAAACCAAGTATTAACCAAATCCAAGCGGGGTAAAGGGTTTCAAAAAGCTTTTATCTAAGCCCAACTGATCCATAACATGAAAAACCAAAAAGTCCGTTTTTCATCAAAAGTCATGCTGAAAAAAATGGTGGGAACCGGTTTTAAAGTATGGTGACGTACTATCCAATGGTGCGCATCCAATAAACCAAGTATTAACCAAATCCAAGCGGGGTAAAGGGTTTCAAAAAGCTTTTATCTAAGCCCAACTGATCCATAACATGAAAAACCAAAAAGTCCGTTTTTCATCAAAAGTCATGCTGAAAAAAATGGTGGGAACCGGTTTTAAAGTATGGTGACGTACTATCCAATGGTGCGCATCCAATAAACCAAGTATTAACCAAATCCAAGCGGGGTAAAGGGTTTCAAAAAGCTTTTATCTAAGCCCAACTGATCCATAACATGAAAAACCAAAAAGTCCGTTTTTCATCAAAAGTCATGCTGAAAAAAATGGTGGGAACCGGTTTTAAAGTATGGTGACGTACTATCCAATGGTGCGCATCCAATAAACCAAGTATTAACCAAATCCAAGCGGGGTAAAGGGTTTCAAAAAGCTTTTATCTAAGCCCAACTGATCCATAACATGAAAAACCAAAAAGTCCGTTTTTCATCAAAAGTCATGCTGAAAAAAATGGTGGGAACCGGTTTTAAAGTATGGTGACGTACTATCCAATGGTGCGCATCCAATAAACCAAGTATTAACCAAATCCAAGCGGGGTAAAGGGTTTCAAAAAGCTTTTATCTAAGCCCAACTGATCCATAACATGAAAAACCAAAAAGTCCGTTTTTCATCAAAAGTCATGCTGAAAAAAATGGTGGGAACCGGTTTTAAAGTATGGTGACGTACTATCCAATGGTGCGCATCCAATAAACCAAGTATTAACCAAATCCAAGCGGGGTAAAGGGTTTCAAAAAGCTTTTATCTAAGCCCAACTGATCCATAACATGAAAAACCAAAAAGTCCGTTTTTCATCAAAAGTCATGCTGAAAAAAATGGTGGGAACCGGTTTTAAAGTATGGTGACGTACTATCCAATGGTGCGCATCCAATAAACCAAGTATTAACCAAATCCAAGCGGGGTAAAGGGTTTCAAAAAGCTTTTATCTAAGCCCAACTGATCCATAACATGAAAAACCAAAAAGTCCGTTTTTCATCAAAAGTCATGCTGAAAAAAATGGTGGGAACCGGTTTTAAAGTATGGTGACGTACTATCCAATGGTGCGCATCCAATAAACCAAGTATTAACCAAATCCAAGCGGGGTAAAGGGTTTCAAAAAGCTTTTATCTAAGCCCAACTGATCCATAACATGAAAAACCAAAAAGTCCGTTTTTCATCAAAAGTCATGCTGAAAAAAATGGTGGGAACCGGTTTTAAAGTATGGTGACGTACTATCCAATGGTGCGCATCCAATAAACCAAGTATTAACCAAATCCAAGCGGGGTAAAGGGTTTCAAAAAGCTTTTATCTAAGCCCAACTGATCCATAACATGAAAAACCAAAAAGTCCGTTTTTCATCAAAAGTCATGCTGAAAAAAATGGTGGGAACCGGTTTTAAAGTATGGTGACGTACTATCCAATGGTGCGCATCCAATAAACCAAGTATTAACCAAATCCAAGCGGGGTAAAGGGTTTCAAAAAGCTTTTATCTAAGCCCAACTGATCCATAACATGAAAAACCAAAAAGTCCGTTTTTCATCAAAAGTCATGCTGAAAAAAATGGTGGGAACCGGTTTTAAAGTATGGTGACGTACTATCCAATGGTGCGCATCCAATAAACCAAGTATTAACCAAATCCAAGCGGGGTAAAGGGTTTCAAAAAGCTTTTATCTAAGCCCAACTGATCCATAACATGAAAAACCAAAAAGTCCGTTTTTCATCAAAAGTCATGCTGAAAAAAATGGTGGGAACCGGTTTTAAAGTATGGTGACGTACTATCCAATGGTGCGCATCCAATAAACCAAGTATTAACCAAATCCAAGCGGGGTAAAGGGTTTCAAAAAGCTTTTATCTAAGCCCAACTGATCCATAACATGAAAAACCAAAAAGTCCGTTTTTCATCAAAAGTCATGCTGAAAAAAATGGTGGGAACCGGTTTTAAAGTATGGTGACGTACTATCCAATGGTGCGCATCCAATAAACCAAGTATTAACCAAATCCAAGCGGGGTAAAGGGTTTCAAAAAGCTTTTATCTAAGCCCAACTGATCCATAACATGAAAAACCAAAAAGTCCGTTTTTCATCAAAAGTCATGCTGAAAAAAATGGTGGGAACCGGTTTTAAAGTATGGTGACGTACTATCCAATGGTGCGCATCCAATAAACCAAGTATTAACCAAATCCAAGCGGGGTAAAGGGTTTCAAAAAGCTTTTATCTAAGCCCAACTGATCCATAACATGAAAAACCAAAAAGTCCGTTTTTCATCAAAAGTCATGCTGAAAAAAATGGTGGGAACCGGTTTTAAAGTATGGTGACGTACTATCCAATGGTGCGCATCCAATAAACCAAGTATTAACCAAATCCAAGCGGGGTAAAGGGTTTCAAAAAGCTTTTATCTAAGCCCAACTGATCCATAACATGAAAAACCAAAAAGTCCGTTTTTCATCAAAAGTCATGCTGAAAAAAATGGTGGGAACCGGTTTTAAAGTATGGTGACGTACTATCCAATGGTGCGCATCCAATAAACCAAGTATTAACCAAATCCAAGCGGGGTAAAGGGTTTCAAAAAGCTTTTATCTAAGCCCAACTGATCCATAACATGAAAAACCAAAAAGTCCGTTTTTCATCAAAAGTCATGCTGAAAAAAATGGTGGGAACCGGTTTTAAAGTATGGTGACGTACTATCCAATGGTGCGCATCCAATAAACCAAGTATTAACCAAATCCAAGCGGGGTAAAGGGTTTCAAAAAGCTTTTATCTAAGCCCAACTGATCCATAACATGAAAAACCAAAAAGTCCGTTTTTCATCAAAAGTCATGCTGAAAAAAATGGTGGGAACCGGTTTTAAAGTATGGTGACGTACTATCCAATGGTGCGCATCCAATAAACCAAGTATTAACCAAATCCAAGCGGGGTAAAGGGTTTCAAAAAGCTTTTATCTAAGCCCAACTGATCCATAACATGAAAAACCAAAAAGTCCGTTTTTCATCAAAAGTCATGCTGAAAAAAATGGTGGGAACCGGTTTTAAAGTATGGTGACGTACTATCCAATGGTGCGCATCCAATAAACCAAGTATTAACCAAATCCAAGCGGGGTAAAGGGTTTCAAAAAGCTTTTATCTAAGCCCAACTGATCCATAACATGAAAAACCAAAAAGTCCGTTTTTCATCAAAAGTCATGCTGAAAAAAATGGTGGGAACCGGTTTTAAAGTATGGTGACGTACTATCCAATGGTGCGCATCCAATAAACCAAGTATTAACCAAATCCAAGCGGGGTAAAGGGTTTCAAAAAGCTTTTATCTAAGCCCAACTGATCCATAACATGAAAAACCAAAAAGTCCGTTTTTCATCAAAAGTCATGCTGAAAAAAATGGTGGGAACCGGTTTTAAAGTATGGTGACGTACTATCCAATGGTGCGCATCCAATAAACCAAGTATTAACCAAATCCAAGCGGGGTAAAGGGTTTCAAAAAGCTTTTATCTAAGCCCAACTGATCCATAACATGAAAAACCAAAAAGTCCGTTTTTCATCAAAAGTCATGCTGAAAAAAATGGTGGGAACCGGTTTTAAAGTATGGTGACGTACTATCCAATGGTGCGCATCCAATAAACCAAGTATTAACCAAATCCAAGCGGGGTAAAGGGTTTCAAAAAGCTTTTATCTAAGCCCAACTGATCCATAACATGAAAAACCAAAAAGTCCGTTTTTCATCAAAAGTCATGCTGAAAAAAATGGTGGGAACCGGTTTTAAAGTATGGTGACGTACTATCCAATGGTGCGCATCCAATAAACCAAGTATTAACCAAATCCAAGCGGGGTAAAGGGTTTCAAAAAGCTTTTATCTAAGCCCAACTGATCCATAACATGAAAAACCAAAAAGTCCGTTTTTCATCAAAAGTCATGCTGAAAAAAATGGTGGGAACCGGTTTTAAAGTATGGTGACGTACTATCCAATGGTGCGCATCCAATAAACCAAGTATTAACCAAATCCAAGCGGGGTAAAGGGTTTCAAAAAGCTTTTATCTAAGCCCAACTGATCCATAACATGAAAAACCAAAAAGTCCGTTTTTCATCAAAAGTCATGCTGAAAAAAATGGTGGGAACCGGTTTTAAAGTATGGTGACGTACTATCCAATGGTGCGCATCCAATAAACCAAGTATTAACCAAATCCAAGCGGGGTAAAGGGTTTCAAAAAGCTTTTATCTAAGCCCAACTGATCCATAACATGAAAAACCAAAAAGTCCGTTTTTCATCAAAAGTCATGCTGAAAAAAATGGTGGGAACCGGTTTTAAAGTATGGTGACGTACTATCCAATGGTGCGCATCCAATAAACCAAGTATTAACCAAATCCAAGCGGGGTAAAGGGTTTCAAAAAGCTTTTATCTAAGCCCAACTGATCCATAACATGAAAAACCAAAAAGTCCGTTTTTCATCAAAAGTCATGCTGAAAAAAATGGTGGGAACCGGTTTTAAAGTATGGTGACGTACTATCCAATGGTGCGCATCCAATAAACCAAGTATTAACCAAATCCAAGCGGGGTAAAGGGTTTCAAAAAGCTTTTATCTAAGCCCAACTGATCCATAACATGAAAAACCAAAAAGTCCGTTTTTCATCAAAAGTCATGCTGAAAAAAATGGTGGGAACCGGTTTTAAAGTATGGTGACGTACTATCCAATGGTGCGCATCCAATAAACCAAGTATTAACCAAATCCAAGCGGGGTAAAGGGTTTCAAAAAGCTTTTATCTAAGCCCAACTGATCCATAACATGAAAAACCAAAAAGTCCGTTTTTCATCAAAAGTCATGCTGAAAAAAATGGTGGGAACCGGTTTTAAAGTATGGTGACGTACTATCCAATGGTGCGCATCCAATAAACCAAGTATTAACCAAATCCAAGCGGGGTAAAGGGTTTCAAAAAGCTTTTATCTAAGCCCAACTGATCCATAACATGAAAAACCAAAAAGTCCGTTTTTCATCAAAAGTCATGCTGAAAAAAATGGTGGGAACCGGTTTTAAAGTATGGTGACGTACTATCCAATGGTGCGCATCCAATAAACCAAGTATTAACCAAATCCAAGCGGGGTAAAGGGTTTCAAAAAGCTTTTATCTAAGCCCAACTGATCCATAACATGAAAAACCAAAAAGTCCGTTTTTCATCAAAAGTCATGCTGAAAAAAATGGTGGGAACCGGTTTTAAAGTATGGTGACGTACTATCCAATGGTGCGCATCCAATAAACCAAGTATTAACCAAATCCAAGCGGGGTAAAGGGTTTCAAAAAGCTTTTATCTAAGCCCAACTGATCCATAACATGAAAAACCAAAAAGTCCGTTTTTCATCAAAAGTCATGCTGAAAAAAATGGTGGGAACCGGTTTTAAAGTATGGTGACGTACTATCCAATGGTGCGCATCCAATAAACCAAGTATTAACCAAATCCAAGCGGGGTAAAGGGTTTCAAAAAGCTTTTATCTAAGCCCAACTGATCCATAACATGAAAAACCAAAAAGTCCGTTTTTCATCAAAAGTCATGCTGAAAAAAATGGTGGGAACCGGTTTTAAAGTATGGTGACGTACTATCCAATGGTGCGCATCCAATAAACCAAGTATTAACCAAATCCAAGCGGGGTAAAGGGTTTCAAAAAGCTTTTATCTAAGCCCAACTGATCCATAACATGAAAAACCAAAAAGTCCGTTTTTCATCAAAAGTCATGCTGAAAAAAATGGTGGGAACCGGTTTTAAAGTATGGTGACGTACTATCCAATGGTGCGCATCCAATAAACCAAGTATTAACCAAATCCAAGCGGGGTAAAGGGTTTCAAAAAGCTTTTATCTAAGCCCAACTGATCCATAACATGAAAAACCAAAAAGTCCGTTTTTCATCAAAAGTCATGCTGAAAAAAATGGTGGGAACCGGTTTTAAAGTATGGTGACGTACTATCCAATGGTGCGCATCCAATAAACCAAGTATTAACCAAATCCAAGCGGGGTAAAGGGTTTCAAAAAGCTTTTATCTAAGCCCAACTGATCCATAACATGAAAAACCAAAAAGTCCGTTTTTCATCAAAAGTCATGCTGAAAAAAATGGTGGGAACCGGTTTTAAAGTATGGTGACGTACTATCCAATGGTGCGCATCCAATAAACCAAGTATTAACCAAATCCAAGCGGGGTAAAGGGTTTCAAAAAGCTTTTATCTAAGCCCAACTGATCCATAACATGAAAAACCAAAAAGTCCGTTTTTCATCAAAAGTCATGCTGAAAAAAATGGTGGGAACCGGTTTTAAAGTATGGTGACGTACTATCCAATGGTGCGCATCCAATAAACCAAGTATTAACCAAATCCAAGCGGGGTAAAGGGTTTCAAAAAGCTTTTATCTAAGCCCAACTGATCCATAACATGAAAAACCAAAAAGTCCGTTTTTCATCAAAAGTCATGCTGAAAAAAATGGTGGGAACCGGTTTTAAAGTATGGTGACGTACTATCCAATGGTGCGCATCCAATAAACCAAGTATTAACCAAATCCAAGCGGGGTAAAGGGTTTCAAAAAGCTTTTATCTAAGCCCAACTGATCCATAACATGAAAAACCAAAAAGTCCGTTTTTCATCAAAAGTCATGCTGAAAAAAATGGTGGGAACCGGTTTTAAAGTATGGTGACGTACTATCCAATGGTGCGCATCCAATAAACCAAGTATTAACCAAATCCAAGCGGGGTAAAGGGTTTCAAAAAGCTTTTATCTAAGGCCCAACTGATCCATAACATGAAAAACCAAAAAGTCCGTTTTTCATCAAAAGTCATGCTGAAAAAAATGGTGGGAACCGGTTTTAAAGTATGGTGACGTACTATCCAATGGTGCGCATCCAATAAACCAAGTATTAACCAAATCCAAGCGGGGTAAAGGGTTTCAAAAAGCTTTTATCTAAGCCCAACTGATCCATAACATGAAAAACCAAAAAGTCCGTTTTTCATCAAAAGTCATGCTGAAAAAAATGGTGGGAACCGGTTTTAAAGTATGGTGACGTACTATCCAATGGTGCGCATCCAATAAACCAAGTATTAACCAAATCCAAGCGGGGTAAAGGGTTTCAAAAAGCTTTTATCTAAGCCCAACTGATCCATAACATGAAAAACCAAAAAGTCCGTTTTTCATCAAAAGTCATGCTGAAAAAAATGGTGGGAACCGGTTTTAAAGTATGGTGACGTACTATCCAATGGTGCGCATCCAATAAACCAAGTATTAACCAAATCCAAGCGGGGTAAAGGGTTTCAAAAAGCTTTTATCTAAGCCCAACTGATCCATAACATGAAAAACCAAAAAGTCCGTTTTTCATCAAAAGTCATGCTGAAAAAAATGGTGGGAACCGGTTTTAAAGTATGGTGACGTACTATCCAATGGTGCGCATCCAATAAACCAAGTATTAACCAAATCCAAGCGGGGTAAAGGGTTTCAAAAAGCTTTTATCTAAGCCCAACTGATCCATAACATGAAAAACCAAAAAGTCCGTTTTTCATCAAAAGTCATGCTGAAAAAAATGGTGGGAACCGGTTTTAAAGTATGGTGACGTACTATCCAATGGTGCGCATCCAATAAACCAAGTATTAACCAAATCCAAGCGGGGTAAAGGGTTTCAAAAAGCTTTTATCTAAGCCCAACTGATCCATAACATGAAAAACCAAAAAGTCCGTTTTTCATCAAAAGTCATGCTGAAAAAAATGGTGGGAACCGGTTTTAAAGTATGGTGACGTACTATCCAATGGTGCGCATCCAATAAACCAAGTATTAACCAAATCCAAGCGGGGTAAAGGGTTTCAAAAAGCTTTTATCTAAGCCCAACTGATCCATAACATGAAAAACCAAAAAGTCCGTTTTTCATCAAAAGTCATGCTGAAAAAAATGGTGGGAACCGGTTTTAAAGTATGGTGACGTACTATCCAATGGTGCGCATCCAATAAACCAAGTATTAACCAAATCCAAGCGGGGTAAAGGGTTTCAAAAAGCTTTTATCTAAGCCCAACTGATCCATAACATGAAAAACCAAAAAGTCCGTTTTTCATCAAAAGTCATGCTGAAAAAAATGGTGGGAACCGGTTTTAAAGTATGGTGACGTACTATCCAATGGTGCGCATCCAATAAACCAAGTATTAACCAAATCCAAGCGGGGTAAAGGGTTTCAAAAAGCTTTTATCTAAGCCCAACTGATCCATAACATGAAAAACCAAAAAGTCCGTTTTTCATCAAAAGTCATGCTGAAAAAAATGGTGGGAACCGGTTTTAAAGTATGGTGACGTACTATCCAATGGTGCGCATCCAATAAACCAAGTATTAACCAAATCCAAGCGGGGTAAAGGGTTTCAAAAAGCTTTTATCTAAGCCCAACTGATCCATAACATGAAAAACCAAAAAGTCCGTTTTTCATCAAAAGTCATGCTGAAAAAAATGGTGGGAACCGGTTTTAAAGTATGGTGACGTACTATCCAATGGTGCGCATCCAATAAACCAAGTATTAACCAAATCCAAGCGGGGTAAAGGGTTTCAAAAAGCTTTTATCTAAGCCCAACTGATCCATAACATGAAAAACCAAAAAGTCCGTTTTTCATCAAAAGTCATGCTGAAAAAAATGGTGGGAACCGGTTTTAAAGTATGGTGACGTACTATCCAATGGTGCGCATCCAATAAACCAAGTATTAACCAAATCCAAGCGGGGTAAAGGGTTTCAAAAAGCTTTTATCTAAGCCCAACTGATCCATAACATGAAAAACCAAAAAGTCCGTTTTTCATCAAAAGTCATGCTGAAAAAAATGGTGGGAACCGGTTTTAAAGTATGGTGACGTACTATCCAATGGTGCGCATCCAATAAACCAAGTATTAACCAAATCCAAGCGGGGTAAAGGGTTTCAAAAAGCTTTTATCTAAGCCCAACTGATCCATAACATGAAAAACCAAAAAGTCCGTTTTTCATCAAAAGTCATGCTGAAAAAAATGGTGGGAACCGGTTTTAAAGTATGGTGACGTACTATCCAATGGTGCGCATCCAATAAACCAAGTATTAACCAAATCCAAGCGGGGTAAAGGGTTTCAAAAAGCTTTTATCTAAGCCCAACTGATCCATAACATGAAAAACCAAAAAGTCCGTTTTTCATCAAAAGTCATGCTGAAAAAAATGGTGGGAACCGGTTTTAAAGTATGGTGACGTACTATCCAATGGTGCGCATCCAATAAACCAAGTATTAACCAAATCCAAGCGGGGTAAAGGGTTTCAAAAAGCTTTTATCTAAGCCCAACTGATCCATAACATGAAAAACCAAAAAGTCCGTTTTTCATCAAAAGTCATGCTGAAAAAAATGGTGGGAACCGGTTTTAAAGTATGGTGACGTACTATCCAATGGTGCGCATCCAATAAACCAAGTATTAACCAAATCCAAGCGGGGTAAAGGGTTTCAAAAAGCTTTTATCTAAGCCCAACTGATCCATAACATGAAAAACCAAAAAGTCCGTTTTTCATCAAAAGTCATGCTGAAAAAAATGGTGGGAACCGGTTTTAAAGTATGGTGACGTACTATCCAATGGTGCGCATCCAATAAACCAAGTATTAACCAAATCCAAGCGGGGTAAAGGGTTTCAAAAAGCTTTTATCTAAGCCCAACTGATCCATAACATGAAAAACCAAAAAGTCCGTTTTTCATCAAAAGTCATGCTGAAAAAAATGGTGGGAACCGGTTTTAAAGTATGGTGACGTACTATCCAATGGTGCGCATCCAATAAACCAAGTATTAACCAAATCCAAGCGGGGTAAAGGGTTTCAAAAAGCTTTTATCTAAGCCCAACTGATCCATAACATGAAAAACCAAAAAGTCCGTTTTTCATCAAAAGTCATGCTGAAAAAAATGGTGGGAACCGGTTTTAAAGTATGGTGACGTACTATCCAATGGTGCGCATCCAATAAACCAAGTATTAACCAAATCCAAGCGGGGTAAAGGGTTTCAAAAAGCTTTTATCTAAGCCCAACTGATCCATAACATGAAAAACCAAAAAGTCCGTTTTTCATCAAAAGTCATGCTGAAAAAAATGGTGGGAACCGGTTTTAAAGTATGGTGACGTACTATCCAATGGTGCGCATCCAATAAACCAAGTATTAACCAAATCCAAGCGGGGTAAAGGGTTTCAAAAAGCTTTTATCTAAGCCCAACTGATCCATAACATGAAAAACCAAAAAGTCCGTTTTTCATCAAAAGTCATGCTGAAAAAAATGGTGGGAACCGGTTTTAAAGTATGGTGACGTACTATCCAATGGTGCGCATCCAATAAACCAAGTATTAACCAAATCCAAGCGGGGTAAAGGGTTTCAAAAAGCTTTTATCTAAGCCCAACTGATCCATAACATGAAAAACCAAAAAGTCCGTTTTTCATCAAAAGTCATGCTGAAAAAAATGGTGGGAACCGGTTTTAAAGTATGGTGACGTACTATCCAATGGTGCGCATCCAATAAACCAAGTATTAACCAAATCCAAGCGGGGTAAAGGGTTTCAAAAAGCTTTTATCTAAGCCCAACTGATCCATAACATGAAAAACCAAAAAGTCCGTTTTTCATCAAAAGTCATGCTGAAAAAAATGGTGGGAACCGGTTTTAAAGTATGGTGACGTACTATCCAATGGTGCGCATCCAATAAACCAAGTATTAACCAAATCCAAGCGGGGTAAAGGGTTTCAAAAAGCTTTTATCTAAGCCCAACTGATCCATAACATGAAAAACCAAAAAGTCCGTTTTTCATCAAAAGTCATGCTGAAAAAAATGGTGGGAACCGGTTTTAAAGTATGGTGACGTACTATCCAATGGTGCGCATCCAATAAACCAAGTATTAACCAAATCCAAGCGGGGTAAAGGGTTTCAAAAAGCTTTTATCTAAGCCCAACTGATCCATAACATGAAAAACCAAAAAGTCCGTTTTTCATCAAAAGTCATGCTGAAAAAAATGGTGGGAACCGGTTTTAAAGTATGGTGACGTACTATCCAATGGTGCGCATCCAATAAACCAAGTATTAACCAAATCCAAGCGGGGTAAAGGGTTTCAAAAAGCTTTTATCTAAGCCCAACTGATCCATAACATGAAAAACCAAAAAGTCCGTTTTTCATCAAAAGTCATGCTGAAAAAAATGGTGGGAACCGGTTTTAAAGTATAGCAGCAGAGAGGGTGAACCCTACAACGTTTTTAGACAAAATTTGATTGAAATCCTAAAACGAGCCGTCCTATAATCTCATTTTAACCAAAAAAAGGGCGAATCCTACAACGTTTTCAGACAAAAAAAATTGATTGAATCCTTAAAACGATCCGTAGGATTTCGTTGAAATCTACGAAATCTCATTTTAACTAAAAAAATGAAAACGAAGATTTTTACGATTTTTTAATTAATTTTGGTCGCAACTTGTTGTCATCCACCCTCTCTGCTGCTTAGTGATTTCATCACTGGGTTAACAAAAAATAATAAATGATTTGATCAAGTCTTTATGATGAAAGTCCTTACGATGAAAATCCTTTGAAATTGCAAAGCAATTTAGGATTTCACAAACAGACTAATCGCTAACACCTCCTCTTGTAGATCAATTAGATTATTGGACTGATCTGTGAGTTTGAAATTAATTCTGGTTAACGAATTATTATGGCATCGCATGTAGACAGGATTAATTGGGTTTTCAATAATTAGGAATCCTGGAGGAGCTGTTGGTGCAAACGAATAAAGAATATATCCTTGCTGAGCTTGATTTGATCGTTCGAGATTAATCTGATAGCTTCCTTCGATAACATCACATACTAAATTGAGCGCAATCACCGATGAAATATTCACGTTGAACGGAGCGATATGTCTACCGCCACCATCTGGGTCATTATTATGTTTGAGGATTTTTATTTCCGGTGATGATGTTTTTTTCCATGCATCATGAATTATTTTAAAACCAACATCGATGGCATCACTGAGTAGTTTTTTTAGTTCCGGTACGTTATATCCCGGTAGTTTGAATGTGGGGATATCTTCAACGCGGATTTTATAGTCTGATGCAAATTTTGTTCTCGATATGGGGTTTTTATCATCGAGTATTACTTGAATAAGTTGTGAATTAAATTTTTCCATATCGTCGATAATTTTATTGCATGTTTCTACGACGCTGATAAATTCATCTCGGTTGAGAGAGCCGGATTTAAGAGATATTAACAACAGCGATAAATCATTATTCATTGCTGTGAAATTTTTAATGATTTCAGGTTCGTTAACAAAATTATATTCTTGCGGTGGCCCATCCGGCGTATGTTTGTATGCTAACCCAAAAAACTCTATAAATAAGTTGTATTTTTTATAACTCCTTATTGGATTTTTAGGTTTTATTCTGTCGGTGATATAATCAGTTTTTTGTGGTTCGGGTATATCAACGGTTCCCCCCCGGGGTGGTAATTCAGGCCATCCTAGTACGGTTCTTATTGAGCTTTGATATATATCTACGACATATCCTTCTGAGTTTATCTCAATTGCGGATGATAGCGTCGGTTCATGAACTGTTATAGCGATTTTTGACTCTACTCCAGTAATCGATTTTATTCTACGCGCGAATTCATTATTGATTTGTTCGATTTGGTATGACCCTGTTGGTATGGAAACGACGTTCCAGTCTGGAGTCCCGTCGTCTTTATTCTTATTTGCAAACACTAAAGAATTATTGGGTTGTTGACCACCAAATGATTTTGATCTGATATTAGGCCAACTGTGATACACTCGTAGTTTTGCTAGCGCTATCTCCTTTACGGGAACTGGGCTAGGGAAATTCACACTAAACTCGGGTTCCGTTGATGTTATTGATATCATGCTTGTTTGTACTGGGTTCGTGTTCTCCACTACTCGTTGAAGTAATTCCATCGGTGTCGTCATTGTTATTATACTCATGTTGTATTTCTAATTTTGGTATCGAGGAATCATAAATACTGACCATCACTGAGAACTCACAATCTGGTATGGTTGATATTATTGAGATCATTTTGTTTTTTGGGTTCGTGTTTTCCGATTCCATCGGTGTTGTCATTGTTATTATACTCATGTTGTCGCTCTAATTTCGATATCGCGGAATTAAAAATACTGACCATCTCTGAGAATTCATAATCTGATATAATTGTATTATCGAGTGACGATGATATCATCAATGATAACTGCGAATATGCGGTTGATGCAATATGAAATTGAAGTAAGTAATTCTGCAGTTTACTCTGGCTGCATGATGATATCCTTTTTGCTATCCCGGTTGATATACCCCCGATTGTAGCCACCGCAGAAATGCAAATTGGAACTACGACCGGGGCAATCATTGTAACCGATGCAAGTATTATTCCGGCGCCAGTGAGAACGCTTGACACCGAGTACATAATAACATCAATTGCGGTGATTCTTCGTCGGTATTTTTTCATTTTTATTTGATACTCCTCAGTGAGGGTTTTGAGTCTATTCTGAAATTCTCTGACCTGATCATAGCGACATTGCGTTGATGAAATCATTTTTATTTTAAAAACACTAGCGTTTTCAATTGTGAAATCCTTTCAATTTAGTTATTTACTTAAATCCGCTACGAATTCCACATACCATGTTACTGGTGTCCTAAACAAATCAATATCAGTAGATGTTATCGTGAACTTTTCAGTTGTATCCTTGTCTATGATCGTTGAAATCGTATTGTTGATCCCGGATGAACTCGACGATGAAATATTAAATTGATCCGTTGTCACTAGTGTTAATCGATAAATACCCTTGACGGTTGCAGTGATATCTAATTTGTTGTCTGTAGGTGTCCAGGCAAATGATCCGTGTTGGATTGTGTACACGACGTTGTTGGTTTTCTCATGAGGAATTTTTGTTTTTTCAATGATTGTTATCATCCTCGAAAAATCACCTTTGACGGCTTCGATGAAGTTTTTTGTTTCATCGATGGATTTTTTAATATCAGGGAGTTTTATTTCAATTTTATCCAACTGGGTTCCAATAAATTTATCAATGATATTTCTACGAAATGATATAAACTGTTTTCCGTTATCTTCAATTCTAGATTCAAGTGTTTTTAGTACAACCACAGAATTGTTTAACTCATCGTTGAGAGTTTTTAATCGATCTGTAATCGTCGAAACGAGTACACCCGGTTTGAGTTTACCCTGATCGGAAAATAACGCAACGGTGTTCTCGATTGCGTTTCGTTGTTTAACCAAAATATCATCCAGAGAAATATTACTGGTTTTCAATTTACCCTGATCGGAAAATAACGCAACGGTGTTCTCGATTGCGTTTCGTTGTTTAACTAAAATATCATCCAAGGACACATCACTGCTTTTCAATTTACCCTGTTTGTCTTGAAATACAACTATTTCATTAGGATCAACATTTGTTAAGTTCAACGTCTCAGCTATTTCATCTTTGATTAGTTTTTTTACATCCTTGACAGAATCAGGTGGTGCAGTGCCATCGGGTTTGGGTTTCAAAGATCTCCCCCAAATATCAATCATGTTATTGTAAAAGTCTTTCTCTCTCTAAAATCGTTTCGATTTCCAGCGATTACTAGTGTATTCATTAACGACAACATGTGGTGGTTTTCCGCTTGGGTTACTCAAGGAGTTAGAAATAGCGTCAAGGACATTTAATACTTCGCTGCCACATATTGGTGGGTCAATCATCGTTTGTGTTGGTAGCGTAGAATACCAAGTCTTCATTGGAAGGGTTTTTATATAACGCAAAAACTCTTTTGGTGGGGCTAATCCATATGAATCGAAATAGACAATCCCACGTGGATCAATAGCGTATGCAACCCAGTGAGTTCCAGGTCCGGTGCTGTTATCGAGATTAATAATACCGGTTTCAACGCTGTTTGGTTGATGTGGTAATTGATCTTTCATAAAGACACCTCTGAAGTTTTTAATCGCGAGTTTTTTAGCAGCATCGAGTAAATCAAAATTGGACATAGGAATCTTCGATTCCCGAATTAATAAATCGTTCCTGGTAGTCTTAGACCCTTTCCGCTGTACCACGAATACGGGGTTCCTGGTAGTCTTAGACCCTTTCCCTTTTTTTTATACCCCTTCCCCGTTGCTTTCTGTAGTGCCATCCCTGCTGCAGTACCAACAGCCCCTAACGCCGCCGCCTTAGCCACCGCTGGGGCTGCTGCTGCAATCAATGCTGGTATCGCAGCTAACAACGGGAATATACCGCCTGTTTTAATCATATTTTTGATAGCAGCCGCAGAAAGAGTAATCTGAACACCCTTTTTTGCTACTAGTGCATCATTGAAATGTTTCACCTGACGAGTTGTCAGCGATAGTTTATTTGCACCACCAGTCATTTGGTTGGGTTTCAACGTGATTGTGGTTCCACATTTTTTAGCTGATTCCGATTGCAATTTTTTGATTTGACCAGGAGTTAACGCAACACTAATAACACTATATGACATATTATAGATAATAGATTGATTCTAAATCGTTTACATGTTTTCCACTGGTGCATCTACCACTCTCATTCTTCCACCAACACCTTCAAGTAGCATTGATTTATCACTGAGAATGACAGCAACCGCTCTGTAATTAGCAATACCACCAGGACGGGTTACACGGGCTCTAAAGTGTATATCAACGACAGATTGTCTCATCAAATCGAGATGTTCCAATGAGAAGTAATAGATCGGATAGAGGCTTTTAAAATCCAATTGTGATATTTGCAAACCAGTATCCACATTTAGATCACGTGCCATAAATGACAACAGGTTATGATATACACGAGCAATATGGTTGTGAGTGTAATCAAGTTGTACATCTTCAGATGGTTCCTGTTGTCCGTTTATTCTCAGTGAGACCTCTCTAACACCTAACTGATCAAATATCATATGACTTCGTTGTTGATTACCAACTCGTGCATTATTCTGTAACGCCACAAATATATGACGTGGAGCTGAAACCCCTTGTTTTGATGCCAGATGCCAAGTAAATATATCATCAACATTATCCTGTTTGATATCAGTGGTCACTGATAACCAACTCAACAATGATTTTCCTCCTTGTTCCATAAATGACAACAATTTTTCTTCTGCTGTGATTGATGGAGTTAACACTGGCATCCACAATGCTAGTTTTGTTAAAATGACTTTACCATCAGCAACACCAGCATCATGCCATATTGCATCATTATCAGTACCCTTTCGTACAAGCGCTACTGTGTGTTTAGCTCCATAAATAACTTTTCGGACATTTCTACAGAATCCGAATATATGATGCAGTGGAATTGCACATGAAAATTGTCGACGCTGTCCTTGCAACGTTGCTACACGTGTTGCAAACCCTAGGTTGTAGTTAATGATATTATTTATGACATCAAAAGTACCAGCTGGTCTTGTATATCCGGCTGGTGCTGGATCAACTGCGGTAGCTTGTGTTGCCTTGACTCTAGAATACTGGTTGTGTTCAGGGTGATCAGTGATATCCTTAGAAAACATCATAGATGGACCCGCTGATCTTGAATAATCATCAGAATATCTCGCTAACCCTATGATTGTTGTGGCCACATCAACTTCACGGTCAATGGATTCAATTTCCTTTCCATCAATGAGATATCTAGCGCTTTCAAATAACGCCATGATCCCATTATTAACAAAACCAACTTTGATAGTTGGGTTATTGTCATATGGTGGATCATTATGAGCAGCATCATTTGTTACAAGTTCTCCTTCGATTTCGATAAATGCCTCACACGGTAGGAAGTATTTACTGGTATCATGAACTTGAAGTTCAATTCGCGATCGGAGATCTGGTTGTACTGCGTGATAAGAATAAAATTGAAAATCGCGTACAGAATCATCCTTGCCAACTGGGGCGTCTATATCAAATGCTGGATCAGGTGACCTTTTGAACATTTTATTCTATTTATCAGAGTCTAAATCGCGATTTCCCATTTCATCGTCGTGTTTTTTTAAAGCCACTTCCTGCTATCATGTTTGCTATCATGTTATTTTGGTCCTCTTGATTTATCAAGGGAGTCACCATCGACGCTAATTTTTCATCTACTGCGTTATTTATAATTCTACTAACACTTGCAGGCATTTCTGCTGTAGACGGTAACGGTACCGGTTTCTTTTTTCGTCTCACTAATGATGTTATTTTATTCTTCGCAGTTGAAAACGCTTTTCCAGCAAGATCTCCAACAGCACCAATACCCTTATCACGAATAACATCAATGGCTTTCATTCCTAGTTGTTTAGCTAACGGCATCACTTTTGGAGCCATTCTCGCAAATAACCCTGCAATGGTATTGCCTAAACCATCTCCGTAGTATGCTCTATAAACCGGAAACCGTGAATTAACTACGTAGACGGGGGTTGGTTTATCATGATTGTAGTGTATGATCATTATTTTAAATCAGAAACAATTTTTCAATTGTTATTTATCTAATCGATTCAGTCACTATGATAACCATGGACGGTTTCACCGTCTACTAACTCGCCAATGAAATCTCGATATGTGCTGATATCCATGATACCACCCTGAAATAATCGTCTACAGATATCAGCTGCTTCATTAATTATTTCCGGTGAGTTATTTCCAGCTCGGAAACCTCCTACAAGAACTTCTAATCGTGATATATCATTGATAACACTACCAGGACATGTCGTGGTAGAGTCAAAGACATCATTTGGATTTCCAATCGAATATCCTTTTCCGCTTGTTTCCTTAGTTGTACCAGTTGCGCCTTCACTATCATCAAGTAATTGCCTTTGTCGGCCTCGTTCTTGTTGTTTTTGTATACCATAACTATCAACTCCTATTTTAAAAGTTCTGTACTCAACTGTATCCTTTTTCAAATTACCAGTAATCCCCTTATTCGTTTTATACAACCAATTAACCCAGTCGTCTCGGCTTATTCTACTGTTTTTATACTCGTCTTTTAAAAAGTCCTTTTTAGAATCAAAGCTTTTGGCGGCGAAATCACCAAAGGTCGTATAATCCTTGAGTTTCTCCAATTGAGGTTTTTTTATTTTTGTTATAGCTTCTTCGGTGAGTTTGTCTATAAAGGGGATACCTCTTGGGGTGACGACATCAACAGGTTGTGGTTCAGGTGTAGAAACTCTTTGAGTTTCAGGCGCAGAATCATCAATATCAGCTAGTCGTTCATACTCGCGTTGAGTTTTTATATCACTGGATAGCTGTTGTATTCCTGCGCGTGTTTGTCCGGCCTCTGCTGCTATCTTTTCAAGCGTATCAAGCAGCGGCGCCTTCTTTACTCGTTCTCGCTCAGGAATATCTCCATATATCGCTGCTTCAGTTAGCTTTTTCACATCTTTGGTCGCACTTGTTATCGGAGAAAACAGTTGTTCACTTGACACAGAAAAGTCAGTCTGCGCTTGTTGTCGTTGTTGTAGTTTATTCCGTACAGAGTCACGAATTGGTACAAATCTCTTAATTGCATCCAGTCGTTCACGAGCCAATCGGGTTGTTAATGCTTCATTGACCATTATTTGAAATCAGAAACAATTTTTCAATTGCAAAACAATTTTTCAATCCGACCTAACACCATCGGATGGTCATGGAAGTGTTATTTCATCCTATAACGGCTTCTATCAATGATGGCGAAAGTCACATAATTGCTATAAATAATAATAATACTGTGACTTTCGCCATTCTATTTTTGATCAATCCGAACCAGCCATCAATTTTTTATTCACTGTTTCTGACATTATCAATCAAAAAATGCTAAAAAAAAATTAAAATCTCTATGAGGGACGGTCACAATCAAATAATGATAAATGGTCGGTCAATCAAATAATGATAAATGGTTAATCAATCAAAATTGTTCATTTTCTTGAATTAACGCCCGTAGGTTTCTAACTTTAGAATTAACCTCCTTTTTCAATTCGTATTCGTACCCCAATTCTTTTCGTATTCGTTCTACGATGGTATATAACGGAGCGAACACACTTACGTCACTGGAGAATGCGAGAGAGTCCTTAATAGAATTCTGAATTCTTTTGATGAGTGCATATTTCTTTGGCAGCATGTATTTATTGTTGTTAACTCCGTATTCTATATCCTGAAAATCAGACATGATTTGATCAGGATTTAACCCATCTGATAGTTCAATATCCCAACCTTTCAATTTTGAAATCTCGGATATGATGCTATTCATGTTTTCAGAATTCATTATTCTATAGCAATGACATATTTCTAAATGAAAAATATGACGTATTAGACGTAACTAAATTTAACTTTTTGTCCCGTCCTTTTTGAAATAGCCGATCGATAAATCCCCTCTGCAACAAATCGTACTGAGGGTGAACAAATATCGAAATACTTGCCGGCTTCATATATTGATTGAAATATTTTTTCTTCGTTAGTTGTTGTATTCAAAGATTTCACAGGTCTCGCTTTTTTTGAACAAGTGCCAGTCTTCCCTCTTTTCAAATTCTCACTTTGAGTAACAGCCTGCAGATTTGATAAAGAATTGTTCTTTGGATTAGAATCGATATGATCAATAACAAAATCATCCTCGATCAATCCATAAAAGCATTCATACACGAAACGATGATTGAGATAAAATTTCTTTCCAGCGCCAAACTTCAAATACCCCATACCATTATCAGAACCAACTGATTTCTTCAGTCTGCGATTTCTTACAACACCATCACTGGATGCTTCATAATTTGTGATCACAGGGTGTGGTCTGAATTCTTGGTTCATTCGTATATATAATACTATTGTTTGTCTAATTCATTGTTTGGTTTAATGATAAATCTTTCGATGTAGTCTTGAGGAGTTCTTATGATTTTATCCTTGATACTGACTTTGTCAGCGTCAAGAATACTGACTTTGTCAGCGTCAGGGTCATAATTTCTGATTGATTGTCTATTTTTTATTCTTTTATCATAATAACGCTTCAATTCCCTATATCGTTTACCACCACAATTCAAACACAACCGTGATTTCCCCCTGACCCCAACTCCACATAGAATACAGGGTAACGGACCAAGGCTTCCACGACGAAAGCTTTGCATATGATACCCACAAAACTCATTTCTGCATGATTTGTTACACGGGGTTACTGATCCAATCATAAGCCACTTGCAGTGATTCATTATATAAAAATCTTTCATTTAAATGCTTGTTTTAATTATAGAATGAGCGAATTAAGGAAAACGCCTTCGAAAAATGCTGAATTCAATGCTGATAAAGAGTTTAAGAGATTATTAAAAATCAATCCTAGATTTAATCTCGATAGACCCAAAAAACGTATCAAACGTCCAAGAGACGGAAACATGAAAGAGTTTAAGAGATTATTGAAAATCAGTCCTAGATTTAATCTCGATAGACCAAAAAAACGTATCAAACGTCCAAGAGACGGAAACATGAAAGAGTTTAAGAGATTATTGAAAATCAGTCCTAGATTTAATCTCGATAGACCAAAAAAACGTATCAAACGTCCAAGAGACGGAAACATGAAAGAGTTTAAGAGATTATTGAAAATCAGTCCTAGATTTAATCTCGATAGACCAAAAAAACGTAACAAATTTAATCTCGAGAAACCAAAAAAAGCGTCCAAGAAATTACCCTGGAAGGATGCTCAATTCAATCTCGATATAGTCTCTGATACACCAAAGAATAAAATTCTTGATAAAGCCATGATTAATAAAATCAGAGACTGTTTTAATGAATTCAAGCGTGATGGGGCATCCTATTGTTGGTCAACACTTCGAATTGATGGTGTTGTTGACGCTACCATGAATGATGAAAAAGCAGCAGTGATAATTTCACGTGTTGGGGAAAAACGGTATTTTTTCCGAATCAAATTCATTATCGAAGTCGATGGCAAATGGATTATTAAGGATAAATTTGAACCAATCCTCAAGAATAAAAAAGCTGTCATTGTGAGTAGAGATTCCAAACCAGGAATTCTAACCGGCATTGACAAACCATACTACGAAAGATCTTATCCCGTAACAGCAATGGTTTATGGGATATATCCGTTAAATGATAAACCCGATATCGCAAAACTAGCTCCTATGAAATATTCGTCAGGGCTTAATTGTGTAGCAACACGGGTAATGGAGCACTTCACAAATGCATCCCGAGGAAATAAACTAACTGATCTAAGACGAAAAAAAATAACCGAGTGGGAACTGACAGTGAAACAGCATGGTGCAAAGATTTCTGATATAGCTAAATTAGAAACATCATTAAGATTTCCAATAACAGTTATGACGATAACCGGAGAGGTTTTATACGAACCGAAATATAACAAAAATGGAGCACCAATACAGATAATTGATCATAACAAACACGCGTGGACACCTGCGGTAACAGTATTTCCACGAGAACGAACCGTGAAATATATCCCTAAGGAGTTCGTCGGGGATGTTTTCTATGAAGAGAGATTATTTGATGCTATTAATGCGTTGTGTAAGGATGATCCTGTGTCAGTGTGGTTACTTAGAAGTGATGAAAATCCCGAAATAGGATTCGATCAATTTGTAAAACCAAATGGTGAATTATATCGCGTTGAAGAATTAGATAATAGAATGAGAAAAATCGCATCGCTAGTGATTTTTCACCGGAAAGTTTCCATGAAAAACTACTCACGGATAGTTTTACTATTCCATCAGTGGTAGCTCACTTCGCAAGAGAAAAAAACTCATGGCGTCCAACACGAAGTGATTTTCTCGAGGATGTTAAATTGAGTTGCGTCGAATATTCCCATGGAGGACTGTGGAATACGAAATACTCACTTGATGGTATGATTTCAATTGATATATCCGCGTGTTATCCCGGAAGTTTTCTCGGGTATGGGGAATGCGCTGAGTACTTCAAACGATTTGGACACCCAACACATGAAATGACTCGTGTTGCGATTAATGGACCATTGCCTAATTTTGATTTAACCGGATTCGCTCGTGTGATATCATTCGAATTAGCTACAGGGTTACATCCGTGTAGTTATGTTTGGCTCGGTAGACATCTATCTGAAAAGGCCTGGATGCCAATAGTGCTATTGAGATATATGATTGATTGTGGTATGCTAATATCGTTGATTGTTTCCGATGCTATTATATGCTATCGAGCTCAGAAAGAAGTTTGGCTACCACAACCCGATCTAGATCGTATAATCAATGAACTACGAAAACAATTCCCTGATTTCAATGAAGAAGAAATCATAAATTGGTCTAAGAAGTTATTTGAAATTAAAAAAGAACAAGCAAAAGATCTCGGACGAAGAATAATCGGTAAATTCACTCAAGGTGGACGGTACGACAACGCAAAATATTCTTCGCGGTTAATCACAGATGTCGCTGAATACGATTTTATTGTAGCGGATTTAATGAAACAGGGAAAACTTGTATCCCGTAAGGATGCTTTTCTATCCAACGGTGAGAAAATGGGTACGGTTGTTACATACTGTGATGGATATAATTCCCAGTACACACATTTGAGAAGTTCAATGCTAGCCTATGCTTCTATTAATCTATTTTCGATGATAAATAGATTTCCTAATACCGCGGTTAGAGTGGCCACTGATTCGATGTATATACACAATAAATACAAATCAGCTGTAGCTAAATTCACAGATCCCGAGGAAGCGTGGGGGCGTTGGCGATTTAAAAAGGAGATGCTACATGAGTATTGTGAATCCGCAGACGTTGCCATGGATGATAAATATCTTTGTTGTAACCGCGCTGAAATTCAATCAGAATTTTCTAATGCACCACCGGTATCTGATCCAATATGTCGATACAAGACAGTTTATTTAAACGGTTGTGGTGGGTCAGGAAAGACAACTCGTGCAATTGAATTATTCCGTGGGAAAAATCATACGGATTTCACAAACATGATTGTGCTAACACCGACTCACAGACTCGCCAGAGAGATGATACAGCGAGGGGTAAATGCTTGCACTTATCACAGTTTTTTTCGATGGAAAGGTGACAAATGGACTCCTGAGCGTATGGGTGATAAATTCATTCCTAAAATCATCATTTGGGATGAAATATGCACAGTGTCATTAGATGTATTAAAAACATTTCTTGAGTGGTTGTTAACCAAAAACACAAAAGTCGTCATGTGCGGGGATCAAGGCCAACCACCACCATTTGTCGGTGCATCTCCACATAAATGGCTAAAGGGTTTTGTAGACTACTATGAAGAAATCACCACTGATTATAGATCACTTGATGAACGATTACGCGAGTTCAAAGCGCTAATTAGACTACAACCGGATAGAATCCAGTGCGAAATAGCGCGTGAAGTGATTTCAGAAACTCAAATAAACGATTTCTGGGAAACATGGAGACCAAATGATTTGATAATTGCAAGTAGAAAAATAGTCAGGGACACACTTCAGATGAAGTTATTTGAATTGCATAAAGAAAAATTTGCAACGCTTCCAGTACCCCTTTGTTATAGGCCATCGGATACACGAAAACAGAATATTGAAGTTGATATTCCAGGACAGAGTGAAAAGCAGATTCTCGTGTTAAATGATATTGTGCTGGTTGATATCAATGTCGTTGAAGATGCATTGCGTGCTAATAAATCCCCGTGGACGCTAGGATACGCAGCAACAATACACTCTTCACAGGGATTGACTATATCGGATACAATTGTTTGGATGGTGGATAATCACATCGAATGGTCGAATTTAGTCTATCTCGCAGTATCCAGAGTACGAAAAATAAATCAACTTCGAAGAGTTGTTTTCGATGATAATAACACAACAATGGATGATATTGATGTTAGCATCATTAATAAAAAACTCTCCGGTTACAAACAACAGGACAAAAAAAAACAACGAGAATTTGATATTGATGCTGAATCAATAATTACGCTGAAGAAACAACAGAATAATCACTGCGCGAGTTGCAATTGTATACTGCGTTGGCAGTATTCGGATAAGGATCCTCGCCAATTCACCGTAGACAGAAAAAATAACAGTCTCGGTCATGTCAGAAATAATGTGATGTTGACTTGTCTTGAGTGCAATAGACGCAACGGCGCTAGTTAAGACCATGCGGTGGCAATTGAGTATCCTCGGGAATTACCTGTAGTTGTTGTCGAGTAAAACCCCGCTGAGGGGCAGTTGAATCCAGTTTATAGACTGGAGGTCTACCAGTTGATCGTGTTATACTAGATATCTTGTGTGCAGTGACGCTCCAAATAGGATCAGTAGCCCTTTTTCTGCCACCTTCAAGCTCTCCTGGTTCGTATAAGTACCTCACAATGACATTACTACCAAGAATTGGTTCTTTGAAATCTTTTTGTGGTTTTTCAAGTATTGACTTCTTTTTAATCGCGTTGATAGGTTTCATGTTGATTGTTCTAGTAATCTCGTTATTCAGTGCAGTAATCACAGATGGTAATCTTTTAACCCATTCACGCGATCGCTTTTCTTGAATGAATTCTTTTGCATATTGATATCCAAATAACCGTTCAGCAAGAGTCCGATTAAATCGTTCTACAATGGCCTGATCGCGATGTAGCGCAGTATGCCCTCGTCGTATGGTGACATTATGATGTTTCATTGTAGATAATACTACACCCTGAAATTCCTTGCCAGGATCAACCTGCAATAGATTTGGCCAGTGCAGAGGACCTCGTCGATAAATCCTTTCAAATGCAGAAGCGACTTCAGTGGCTGATTTTGTTTTTAACGGTTCTGCTTCTTTGTATCGACTTGCAATATCAACTACGGTTAGCGCGTATTTGTAACCACGATCATGTGGCAGAAATAATATATCAGCCTGATGAACTTCATTAGGAGCGGTCACATCAAAATGCGAGAATTGAATTTGTTTAGGCGGTGGTAGATAAATTTGCCATAGTGCCTGTTTGGATAACCAATTAGCCGCAATGGTTTTTTTCACTTTTGCAGCGCTAGCGAGTTTATGGACTGCTGATTTACCCCTCCAGTATCCTCTTGGGGAATAATAAATTGATTCCATATTATTAATTACCGGCACCTAACATCAATTTGCTTTTCATAGCCGATTTTATCAAAAATGAAGCCAATTTTTCTTTGAAGGATTTATCAGGAATAGCATTTAACGCATGAATTAATTTCACATCTGCGAGATGCCTGTGTTGCAGATTGCTGCTTTTATAAGCAACATCATGAAGGTGACAGGCCTTATCAATGGCGTTTATTGGTTCTTCACCGAGGTTGGGTTGATTTTGATTATTGAGTCTGATATCAAGTCTGGTTCCCGGTCCACAGTAGCTATATCCGGGAAGGTGCTTTTCTCCGGGGTACTTTGCCCATGGGGTTCCAGGGAGCTTTGCCAATTTGGCTGCGATATCACCTCCTCGTTTTTTTTTAAATCAGATCTCATAGACACAAATCTAAATTTCTTTGTACCACATTGCATGCATTTACCAGAAAGCGCTGATCGGTTATTTTTAGTTGTAACTGTCGTCACATCATCTGTGCCAGTACGCGTTTTGCACTTCACACAATATAGATCCATAATTTATGTATAGAAATATGGATATAATTGATTTTTCAGCGACTAAAACAAGAGAACCAATTAAGCATCATGCAGCGCTACCAAACTCTATCCGGATGATTATAATCGGGCCATCTGGATCCGGTAAAACGCAATTGTTGCTCAATTTAATAATGAGATGGATGAAGTGGGATAAGTTGTATTTAATTGCTCCTAGCGTAGATGATCAACGATGTTATGAAGTGCTAAAAGATTTTAACGAGAATGCATCAGAAATTAGCGGTGAGAACGCCATTGATTTTATAACCGATATCGATGAAGCACCGAGTATTGATGATATTGATGGAGATATTAACAATTTAGTCGTATACGACGATATAATGTTGGATAAACAAAAAAATCCTGCTAGGATCTTTTACCGGGGGCGTCACAAAAACACTGACGTGATATATGTCACTCAACGCTACACTCAGGTTCCAAAAGTCATCAGAGATAATTGCAATATTCTTTCTGTATTCAACGGCGTTGATACTCATACTCTTAGAAATATATGGCAGACATGGTGTTCTGATATGGACTTCAATAAATTTCGAGATTTCTTTAGTCATGCTCAGTCGACTCCGCACGGATTCGCAACAATAAATCTACATGATCCTCGGACACGATATCGTATCGGACTGGATCAAATATTCGGTTAAAATCATTTATTATTTTTTGTTAACCCAGTGATGAAATCACTAAGCAGCAGAGAGGGTGGATGACAACAAGTTGCGACCAAAATTAATTAAAAAATCGTAAAATCTTCGTTTTCATTTTTTTTAGTTAAAATGAGATTTCGTAGATTTCAACGAAATCCTACGGATCGTTTTAAGGATTCAATCAATTTTTTTTGTCTGAAAACGTTGTAGGATTCGCCCTTTTTTTGGTTAAAATGAGATTATAGGACGGCTCGTTTTAGGATTTCAATCAAATTTTGTCTAAAAACGTTGTAGGGTTCACCCTCTCTGCTGCTAGTATGGTGACGTACTATCCAATGGTGCGCATCCAATAAACCAAGTATTAACCAAATCCAAGCGGGGTAAAGGGTTTCAAAAAGCTTTTATCTAAGCCCAACTGATCCATAACATGAAAAACCAAAAAGTCCGTTTTTCATCAAAAGTCATGCTGAAAAAAATGGTGGGAACCGGTTTTAAAGTATGGTGACGTACTATCCAATGGTGCGCATCCAATAAACCAAGTATTAACCAAATCCAAGCGGGGTAAAGGGTTTCAAAAAGCTTTTATCTAAGCCCAACTGATCCATAACATGAAAAACCAAAAAGTCCGTTTTTCATCAAAAGTCATGCTGAAAAAAATGGTGGGAACCGGTTTTAAAGTATGGTGACGTACTATCCAATGGTGCGCATCCAATAAACCAAGTATTAACCAAATCCAAGCAGGGTAAAGGGTTTCAAAAAGCTTTTATCTAAGCCCAACTGATCCATAACATGAAAAACCAAAAAGTCCGTTTTTCATCAAAAGTCATGCTGAAAAAAATGGTGGGAACCGGTTTTAAAGTATGGTGACGTACTATCCAATGGTGCGCATCCAATAAACCAAGTATTAACCAAATCCAAGCGGGGTAAAGGGTTTCAAAAAGCTTTTATCTAAGCCCAACTGATCCATAACATGAAAAACCAAAAAGTCCGTTTTTCATCAAAAGTCATGCTGAAAAAAATGGTGGGAACCGGTTTTAAAGTATGGTGACGTACTATCCAATGGTGCGCATCCAATAAACCAAGTATTAACCAAATCCAAGCGGGGTAAAGGGTTTCAAAAAGCTTTTATCTAAGCCCAACTGATCCATAACATGAAAAACCAAAAAGTCCGTTTTTCATCAAAAGTCATGCTGAAAAAAATGGTGGGAACCGGTTTTAAAGTATGGTGACGTACTATCCAATGGTGCGCATCCAATAAACCAAGTATTAACCAAATCCAAGCGGGGTAAAGGGTTTCAAAAAGCTTTTATCTAAGCCCAACTGATCCATAACATGAAAAACCAAAAAGTCCGTTTTTCATCAAAAGTCATGCTGAAAAAAATGGTGGGAACCGGTTTTAAAGTATGGTGACGTACTATCCAATGGTGCGCATCCAATAAACCAAGTATTAACCAAATCCAAGCGGGGTAAAGGGTTTCAAAAAGCTTTTATCTAAGCCCAACTGATCCATAACATGAAAAACCAAAAAGTCCGTTTTTCATCAAAAGTCATGCTGAAAAAAATGGTGGGAACCGGTTTTAAAGTATGGTGACGTACTATCCAATGGTGCGCATCCAATAAACCAAGTATTAACCAAATCCAAGCGGGGTAAAGGGTTTCAAAAAGCTTTTATCTAAGCCCAACTGATCCATAACATGAAAAACCAAAAAGTCCGTTTTTCATCAAAAGTCATGCTGAAAAAAATGGTGGGAACCGGTTTTAAAGTATGGTGACGTACTATCCAATGGTGCGCATCCAATAAACCAAGTATTAACCAAATCCAAGCGGGGTAAAGGGTTTCAAAAAGCTTTTATCTAAGCCCAACTGATCCATAACATGAAAAACCAAAAAGTCCGTTTTTCATCAAAAGTCATGCTGAAAAAAATGGTGGGAACCGGTTTTAAAGTATGGTGACGTACTATCCAATGGTGCGCATCCAATAAACCAAGTATTAACCAAATCCAAGCGGGGTAAAGGGTTTCAAAAAGCTTTTATCTAAGCCCAACTGATCCATAACATGAAAAACCAAAAAGTCCGTTTTTCATCAAAAGTCATGCTGAAAAAAATGGTGGGAACCGGTTTTAAAGTATGGTGACGTACTATCCAATGGTGCGCATCCAATAAACCAAGTATTAACCAAATCCAAGCGGGGTAAAGGGTTTCAAAAAGCTTTTATCTAAGCCCAACTGATCCATAACATGAAAAACCAAAAAGTCCGTTTTTCATCAAAAGTCATGCTGAAAAAAATGGTGGGAACCGGTTTTAAAGTATGGTGACGTACTATCCAATGGTGCGCATCCAATAAACCAAGTATTAACCAAATCCAAGCGGGGTAAAGGGTTTCAAAAAGCTTTTATCTAAGCCCAACTGATCCATAACATGAAAAACCAAAAAGTCCGTTTTTCATCAAAAGTCATGCTGAAAAAAATGGTGGGAACCGGTTTTAAAGTATGGTGACGTACTATCCAATGGTGCGCATCCAATAAACCAAGTATTAACCAAATCCAAGCGGGGTAAAGGGTTTCAAAAAGCTTTTATCTAAGCCCAACTGATCCATAACATGAAAAACCAAAAAGTCCGTTTTTCATCAAAAGTCATGCTGAAAAAAATGGTGGGAACCGGTTTTAAAGTATGGTGACGTACTATCCAATGGTGCGCATCCAATAAACCAAGTATTAACCAAATCCAAGCGGGGTAAAGGGTTTCAAAAAGCTTTTATCTAAGCCCAACTGATCCATAACATGAAAAACCAAAAAGTCCGTTTTTCATCAAAAGTCATGCTGAAAAAAATGGTGGGAACCGGTTTTAAAGTATGGTGACGTACTATCCAATGGTGCGCATCCAATAAACCAAGTATTAACCAAATCCAAGCGGGGTAAAGGGTTTCAAAAAGCTTTTATCTAAGCCCAACTGATCCATAACATGAAAAACCAAAAAGTCCGTTTTTCATCAAAAGTCATGCTGAAAAAAATGGTGGGAACCGGTTTTAAAGTATGGTGACGTACTATCCAATGGTGCGCATCCAATAAACCAAGTATTAACCAAATCCAAGCGGGGTAAAGGGTTTCAAAAAGCTTTTATCTAAGCCCAACTGATCCATAACATGAAAAACCAAAAAGTCCGTTTTTCATCAAAAGTCATGCTGAAAAAAATGGTGGGAACCGGTTTTAAAGTATGGTGACGTACTATCCAATGGTGCGCATCCAATAAACCAAGTATTAACCAAATCCAAGCGGGGTAAAGGGTTTCAAAAAGCTTTTATCTAAGCCCAACTGATCCATAACATGAAAAACCAAAAAGTCCGTTTTTCATCAAAAGTCATGCTGAAAAAAATGGTGGGAACCGGTTTTAAAGTATGGTGACGTACTATCCAATGGTGCGCATCCAATAAACCAAGTATTAACCAAATCCAAGCGGGGTAAAGGGTTTCAAAAAGCTTTTATCTAAGCCCAACTGATCCATAACATGAAAAACCAAAAAGTCCGTTTTTCATCAAAAGTCATGCTGAAAAAAATGGTGGGAACCGGTTTTAAAGTATGGTGACGTACTATCCAATGGTGCGCATCCAATAAACCAAGTATTAACCAAATCCAAGCGGGGTAAAGGGTTTCAAAAAGCTTTTATCTAAGCCCAACTGATCCATAACATGAAAAACCAAAAAGTCCGTTTTTCATCAAAAGTCATGCTGAAAAAAATGGTGGGAACCGGTTTTAAAGTATGGTGACGTACTATCCAATGGTGCGCATCCAATAAACCAAGTATTAACCAAATCCAAGCGGGGTAAAGGGTTTCAAAAAGCTTTTATCTAAGCCCAACTGATCCATAACATGAAAAACCAAAAAGTCCGTTTTTCATCAAAAGTCATGCTGAAAAAAATGGTGGGAACCGGTTTTAAAGTATGGTGACGTACTATCCAATGGTGCGCATCCAATAAACCAAGTATTAACCAAATCCAAGCGGGGTAAAGGGTTTCAAAAAGCTTTTATCTAAGCCCAACTGATCCATAACATGAAAAACCAAAAAGTCCGTTTTTCATCAAAAGTCATGCTGAAAAAAATGGTGGGAACCGGTTTTAAAGTATGGTGACGTACTATCCAATGGTGCGCATCCAATAAACCAAGTATTAACCAAATCCAAGCGGGGTAAAGGGTTTCAAAAAGCTTTTATCTAAGCCCAACTGATCCATAACATGAAAAACCAAAAAGTCCGTTTTTCATCAAAAGTCATGCTGAAAAAAATGGTGGGAACCGGTTTTAAAGTATGGTGACGTACTATCCAATGGTGCGCATCCAATAAACCAAGTATTAACCAAATCCAAGCGGGGTAAAGGGTTTCAAAAAGCTTTTATCTAAGCCCAACTGATCCATAACATGAAAAACCAAAAAGTCCGTTTTTCATCAAAAGTCATGCTGAAAAAAATGGTGGGAACCGGTTTTAAAGTATGGTGACGTACTATCCAATGGTGCGCATCCAATAAACCAAGTATTAACCAAATCCAAGCGGGGTAAAGGGTTTCAAAAAGCTTTTATCTAAGCCCAACTGATCCATAACATGAAAAACCAAAAAGTCCGTTTTTCATCAAAAGTCATGCTGAAAAAAATGGTGGGAACCGGTTTTAAAGTATGGTGACGTACTATCCAATGGTGCGCATCCAATAAACCAAGTATTAACCAAATCCAAGCGGGGTAAAGGGTTTCAAAAAGCTTTTATCTAAGCCCAACTGATCCATAACATGAAAAACCAAAAAGTCCGTTTTTCATCAAAAGTCATGCTGAAAAAAATGGTGGGAACCGGTTTTAAAGTATGGTGACGTACTATCCAATGGTGCGCATCCAATAAACCAAGTATTAACCAAATCCAAGCGGGGTAAAGGGTTTCAAAAAGCTTTTATCTAAGCCCAACTGATCCATAACATGAAAAACCAAAAAGTCCGTTTTTCATCAAAAGTCATGCTGAAAAAAATGGTGGGAACCGGTTTTAAAGTATGGTGACGTACTATCCAATGGTGCGCATCCAATAAACCAAGTATTAACCAAATCCAAGCGGGGTAAAGGGTTTCAAAAAGCTTTTATCTAAGCCCAACTGATCCATAACATGAAAAACCAAAAAGTCCGTTTTTCATCAAAAGTCATGCTGAAAAAAATGGTGGGAACCGGTTTTAAAGTATGGTGACGTACTATCCAATGGTGCGCATCCAATAAACCAAGTATTAACCAAATCCAAGCGGGGTAAAGGGTTTCAAAAAGCTTTTATCTAAGCCCAACTGATCCATAACATGAAAAACCAAAAAGTCCGTTTTTCATCAAAAGTCATGCTGAAAAAAATGGTGGGAACCGGTTTTAAAGTATGGTGACGTACTATCCAATGGTGCGCATCCAATAAACCAAGTATTAACCAAATCCAAGCGGGGTAAAGGGTTTCAAAAAGCTTTTATCTAAGCCCAACTGATCCATAACATGAAAAACCAAAAAGTCCGTTTTTCATCAAAAGTCATGCTGAAAAAAATGGTGGGAACCGGTTTTAAAGTATGGTGACGTACTATCCAATGGTGCGCATCCAATAAACCAAGTATTAACCAAATCCAAGCGGGGTAAAGGGTTTCAAAAAGCTTTTATCTAAGCCCAACTGATCCATAACATGAAAAACCAAAAAGTCCGTTTTTCATCAAAAGTCATGCTGAAAAAAATGGTGGGAACCGGTTTTAAAGTATGGTGACGTACTATCCAATGGTGCGCATCCAATAAACCAAGTATTAACCAAATCCAAGCGGGGTAAAGGGTTTCAAAAAGCTTTTATCTAAGCCCAACTGATCCATAACATGAAAAACCAAAAAGTCCGTTTTTCATCAAAAGTCATGCTGAAAAAAATGGTGGGAACCGGTTTTAAAGTATGGTGACGTACTATCCAATGGTGCGCATCCAATAAACCAAGTATTAACCAAATCCAAGCGGGGTAAAGGGTTTCAAAAAGCTTTTATCTAAGCCCAACTGATCCATAACATGAAAAACCAAAAAGTCCGTTTTTCATCAAAAGTCATGCTGAAAAAAATGGTGGGAACCGGTTTTAAAGTATGGTGACGTACTATCCAATGGTGCGCATCCAATAAACCAAGTATTAACCAAATCCAAGCGGGGTAAAGGGTTTCAAAAAGCTTTTATCTAAGCCCAACTGATCCATAACATGAAAAACCAAAAAGTCCGTTTTTCATCAAAAGTCATGCTGAAAAAAATGGTGGGAACCGGTTTTAAAGTATGGTGACGTACTATCCAATGGTGCGCATCCAATAAACCAAGTATTAACCAAATCCAAGCGGGGTAAAGGGTTTCAAAAAGCTTTTATCTAAGCCCAACTGATCCATAACATGAAAAACCAAAAAGTCCGTTTTTCATCAAAAGTCATGCTGAAAAAAATGGTGGGAACCGGTTTTAAAGTATGGTGACGTACTATCCAATGGTGCGCATCCAATAAACCAAGTATTAACCAAATCCAAGCGGGGTAAAGGGTTTCAAAAAGCTTTTATCTAAGCCCAACTGATCCATAACATGAAAAACCAAAAAGTCCGTTTTTCATCAAAAGTCATGCTGAAAAAAATGGTGGGAACCGGTTTTAAAGTATGGTGACGTACTATCCAATGGTGCGCATCCAATAAACCAAGTATTAACCAAATCCAAGCGGGGTAAAGGGTTTCAAAAAGCTTTTATCTAAGCCCAACTGATCCATAACATGAAAAACCAAAAAGTCCGTTTTTCATCAAAAGTCATGCTGAAAAAAATGGTGGGAACCGGTTTTAAAGTATGGTGACGTACTATCCAATGGTGCGCATCCAATAAACCAAGTATTAACCAAATCCAAGCGGGGTAAAGGGTTTCAAAAAGCTTTTATCTAAGCCCAACTGATCCATAACATGAAAAACCAAAAAGTCCGTTTTTCATCAAAAGTCATGCTGAAAAAAATGGTGGGAACCGGTTTTAAAGTATGGTGACGTACTATCCAATGGTGCGCATCCAATAAACCAAGTATTAACCAAATCCAAGCGGGGTAAAGGGTTTCAAAAAGCTTTTATCTAAGCCCAACTGATCCATAACATGAAAAACCAAAAAGTCCGTTTTTCATCAAAAGTCATGCTGAAAAAAATGGTGGGAACCGGTTTTAAAGTATGGTGACGTACTATCCAATGGTGCGCATCCAATAAACCAAGTATTAACCAAATCCAAGCGGGGTAAAGGGTTTCAAAAAGCTTTTATCTAAGCCCAACTGATCCATAACATGAAAAACCAAAAAGTCCGTTTTTCATCAAAAGTCATGCTGAAAAAAATGGTGGGAACCGGTTTTAAAGTATGGTGACGTACTATCCAATGGTGCGCATCCAATAAACCAAGTATTAACCAAATCCAAGCGGGGTAAAGGGTTTCAAAAAGCTTTTATCTAAGCCCAACTGATCCATAACATGAAAAACCAAAAAGTCCGTTTTTCATCAAAAGTCATGCTGAAAAAAATGGTGGGAACCGGTTTTAAAGTATGGTGACGTACTATCCAATGGTGCGCATCCAATAAACCAAGTATTAACCAAATCCAAGCGGGGTAAAGGGTTTCAAAAAGCTTTTATCTAAGCCCAACTGATCCATAACATGAAAAACCAAAAAGTCCGTTTTTCATCAAAAGTCATGCTGAAAAAAATGGTGGGAACCGGTTTTAAAGTATGGTGACGTACTATCCAATGGTGCGCATCCGAATAAACCAAGTATTAACCAAATCCAAGCGGGGTAAAGGGTTTCAAAAAGCTTTTATCTAAGCCCAACTGATCCATAACATGAAAAACCAAAAAGTCCGTTTTTCATCAAAAGTCATGCTGAAAAAAATGGTGGGAACCGGTTTTAAAGTATGGTGACGTACTATCCAATGGTGCGCATCCAATAAACCAAGTATTAACCAAATCCAAGCGGGGTAAAGGGTTTCAAAAAGCTTTTATCTAAGCCCAACTGATCCATAACATGAAAAACCAAAAAGTCCGTTTTTCATCAAAAGTCATGCTGAAAAAAATGGTGGGAACCGGTTTTAAAGTATGGTGACGTACTATCCAATGGTGCGCATCCAATAAACCAAGTATTAACCAAATCCAAGCGGGGTAAAGGGTTTCAAAAAGCTTTTATCTAAGCCCAACTGATCCATAACATGAAAAACCAAAAAGTCCGTTTTTCATCAAAAGTCATGCTGAAAAAAATGGTGGGAACCGGTTTTAAAGTATGGTGACGTACTATCCAATGGTGCGCATCCAATAAACCAAGTATTAACCAAATCCAAGCGGGGTAAAGGGTTTCAAAAAGCTTTTATCTAAGCCCAACTGATCCATAACATGAAAAACCAAAAAGTCCGTTTTTCATCAAAAGTCATGCTGAAAAAAATGGTGGGAACCGGTTTTAAAGTATGGTGACGTACTATCCAATGGTGCGCATCCAATAAACCAAGTATTAACCAAATCCAAGCGGGGTAAAGGGTTTCAAAAAGCTTTTATCTAAGCCCAACTGATCCATAACATGAAAAACCAAAAAGTCCGTTTTTCATCAAAAGTCATGCTGAAAAAAATGGTGGGAACCGGTTTTAAAGTATGGTGACGTACTATCCAATGGTGCGCATCCAATAAACCAAGTATTAACCAAATCCAAGCGGGGTAAAGGGTTTCAAAAAGCTTTTATCTAAGCCCAACTGATCCATAACATGAAAAACCAAAAAGTCCGTTTTTCATCAAAAGTCATGCTGAAAAAAATGGTGGGAACCGGTTTTAAAGTATGGTGACGTACTATCCAATGGTGCGCATCCAATAAACCAAGTATTAACCAAATCCAAGCGGGGTAAAGGGTTTCAAAAAGCTTTTATCTAAGCCCAACTGATCCATAACATGAAAAACCAAAAAGTCCGTTTTTCATCAAAAGTCATGCTGAAAAAAATGGTGGGAACCGGTTTTAAAGTATGGTGACGTACTATCCAATGGTGCGCATCCAATAAACCAAGTATTAACCAAATCCAAGCGGGGTAAAGGGTTTCAAAAAGCTTTTATCTAAGCCCAACTGATCCATAACATGAAAAACCAAAAAGTCCGTTTTTCATCAAAAGTCATGCTGAAAAAAATGGTGGGAACCGGTTTTAAAGTATGGTGACGTACTATCCAATGGTGCGCATCCAATAAACCAAGTATTAACCAAATCCAAGCGGGGTAAAGGGTTTCAAAAAGCTTTTATCTAAGCCCAACTGATCCATAACATGAAAAACCAAAAAGTCCGTTTTTCATCAAAAGTCATGCTGAAAAAAATGGTGGGAACCGGTTTTAAAGTATGGTGACGTACTATCCAATGGTGCGCATCCAATAAACCAAGTATTAACCAAATCCAAGCGGGGTAAAGGGTTTCAAAAAGCTTTTATCTAAGCCCAACTGATCCATAACATGAAAAACCAAAAAGTCCGTTTTTCATCAAAAGTCATGCTGAAAAAAATGGTGGGAACCGGTTTTAAAGTATGGTGACGTACTATCCAATGGTGCGCATCCAATAAACCAAGTATTAACCAAATCCAAGCGGGGTAAAGGGTTTCAAAAAGCTTTTATCTAAGCCCAACTGATCCATAACATGAAAAACCAAAAAGTCCGTTTTTCATCAAAAGTCATGCTGAAAAAAATGGTGGGAACCGGTTTTAAAGTATGGTGACGTACTATCCAATGGTGCGCATCCAATAAACCAAGTATTAACCAAATCCAAGCGGGGTAAAGGGTTTCAAAAAGCTTTTATCTAAGCCCAACTGATCCATAACATGAAAAACCAAAAAGTCCGTTTTTCATCAAAAGTCATGCTGAAAAAAATGGTGGGAACCGGTTTTAAAGTATGGTGACGTACTATCCAATGGTGCGCATCCAATAAACCAAGTATTAACCAAATCCAAGCGGGGTAAAGGGTTTCAAAAAGCTTTTATCTAAGCCCAACTGATCCATAACATGAAAAACCAAAAAGTCCGTTTTTCATCAAAAGTCATGCTGAAAAAAATGGTGGGAACCGGTTTTAAAGTATGGTGACGTACTATCCAATGGTGCGCATCCAATAAACCAAGTATTAACCAAATCCAAGCGGGGTAAAGGGTTTCAAAAAGCTTTTATCTAAGCCCAACTGATCCATAACATGAAAAACCAAAAAGTCCGTTTTTCATCAAAAGTCATGCTGAAAAAAATGGTGGGAACCGGTTTTAAAGTATGGTGACGTACTATCCAATGGTGCGCATCCAATAAACCAAGTATTAACCAAATCCAAGCGGGGTAAAGGGTTTCAAAAAGCTTTTATCTAAGCCCAACTGATCCATAACATGAAAAACCAAAAAGTCCGTTTTTCATCAAAAGTCATGCTGAAAAAAATGGTGGGAACCGGTTTTAAAGTATGGTGACGTACTATCCAATGGTGCGCATCCAATAAACCAAGTATTAACCAAATCCAAGCGGGGTAAAGGGTTTCAAAAAGCTTTTATCTAAGCCCAACTGATCCATAACATGAAAAACCAAAAAGTCCGTTTTTCATCAAAAGTCATGCTGAAAAAAATGGTGGGAACCGGTTTTAAAGTATGGTGACGTACTATCCAATGGTGCGCATCCAATAAACCAAGTATTAACCAAATCCAAGCGGGGTAAAGGGTTTCAAAAAGCTTTTATCTAAGCCCAACTGATCCATAACATGAAAAACCAAAAAGTCCGTTTTTCATCAAAAGTCATGCTGAAAAAAATGGTGGGAACCGGTTTTAAAGTATGGTGACGTACTATCCAATGGTGCGCATCCAATAAACCAAGTATTAACCAAATCCAAGCGGGGTAAAGGGTTTCAAAAAGCTTTTATCTAAGCCCAACTGATCCATAACATGAAAAACCAAAAAGTCCGTTTTTCATCAAAAGTCATGCTGAAAAAAATGGTGGGAACCGGTTTTAAAGTATGGTGACGTACTATCCAATGGTGCGCATCCAATAAACCAAGTATTAACCAAATCCAAGCGGGGTAAAGGGTTTCAAAAAGCTTTTATCTAAGCCCAACTGATCCATAACATGAAAAACCAAAAAGTCCGTTTTTCATCAAAAGTCATGCTGAAAAAAATGGTGGGAACCGGTTTTAAAGTATGGTGACGTACTATCCAATGGTGCGCATCCAATAAACCAAGTATTAACCAAATCCAAGCGGGGTAAAGGGTTTCAAAAAGCTTTTATCTAAGCCCAACTGATCCATAACATGAAAAACCAAAAAGTCCGTTTTTCATCAAAAGTCATGCTGAAAAAAATGGTGGGAACCGGTTTTAAAGTATGGTGACGTACTATCCAATGGTGCGCATCCAATAAACCAAGTATTAACCAAATCCAAGCGGGGTAAAGGGTTTCAAAAAGCTTTTATCTAAGCCCAACTGATCCATAACATGAAAAACCAAAAAGTCCGTTTTTCATCAAAAGTCATGCTGAAAAAAATGGTGGGAACCGGTTTTAAAGTATGGTGACGTACTATCCAATGGTGCGCATCCAATAAACCAAGTATTAACCAAATCCAAGCGGGGTAAAGGGTTTCAAAAAGCTTTTATCTAAGCCCAACTGATCCATAACATGAAAAACCAAAAAGTCCGTTTTTCATCAAAAGTCATGCTGAAAAAAATGGTGGGAACCGGTTTTAAAGTATGGTGACGTACTATCCAATGGTGCGCATCCAATAAACCAAGTATTAACCAAATCCAAGCGGGGTAAAGGGTTTCAAAAAGCTTTTATCTAAGCCCAACTGATCCATAACATGAAAAACCAAAAAGTCCGTTTTTCATCAAAAGTCATGCTGAAAAAAATGGTGGGAACCGGTTTTAAAGTATGGTGACGTACTATCCAATGGTGCGCATCCAATAAACCAAGTATTAACCAAATCCAAGCGGGGTAAAGGGTTTCAAAAAGCTTTTATCTAAGCCCAACTGATCCATAACATGAAAAACCAAAAAGTCCGTTTTTCATCAAAAGTCATGCTGAAAAAAATGGTGGGAACCGGTTTTAAAGTATGGTGACGTACTATCCAATGGTGCGCATCCAATAAACCAAGTATTAACCAAATCCAAGCGGGGTAAAGGGTTTCAAAAAGCTTTTATCTAAGCCCAACTGATCCATAACATGAAAAACCAAAAAGTCCGTTTTTCATCAAAAGTCATGCTGAAAAAAATGGTGGGAACCGGTTTTAAAGTATGGTGACGTACTATCCAATGGTGCGCATCCAATAAACCAAGTATTAACCAAATCCAAGCGGGGTAAAGGGTTTCAAAAAGCTTTTATCTAAGCCCAACTGATCCATAACATGAAAAACCAAAAAGTCCGTTTTTCATCAAAAGTCATGCTGAAAAAAATGGTGGGAACCGGTTTTAAAGTATGGTGACGTACTATCCAATGGTGCGCATCCAATAAACCAAGTATTAACCAAATCCAAGCGGGGTAAAGGGTTTCAAAAAGCTTTTATCTAAGCCCAACTGATCCATAACATGAAAAACCAAAAAGTCCGTTTTTCATCAAAAGTCATGCTGAAAAAAATGGTGGGAACCGGTTTTAAAGTATGGTGACGTACTATCCAATGGTGCGCATCCAATAAACCAAGTATTAACCAAATCCAAGCGGGGTAAAGGGTTTCAAAAAGCTTTTATCTAAGCCCAACTGATCCATAACATGAAAAACCAAAAAGTCCGTTTTTCATCAAAAGTCATGCTGAAAAAAATGGTGGGAACCGGTTTTAAAGTATGGTGACGTACTATCCAATGGTGCGCATCCAATAAACCAAGTATTAACCAAATCCAAGCGGGGTAAAGGGTTTCAAAAAGCTTTTATCTAAGCCCAACTGATCCATAACATGAAAAACCAAAAAGTCCGTTTTTCATCAAAAGTCATGCTGAAAAAAATGGTGGGAACCGGTTTTAAAGTATGGTGACGTACTATCCAATGGTGCGCATCCAATAAACCAAGTATTAACCAAATCCAAGCGGGGTAAAGGGTTTCAAAAAGCTTTTATCTAAGCCCAACTGATCCATAACATGAAAAACCAAAAAGTCCGTTTTTCATCAAAAGTCATGCTGAAAAAAATGGTGGGAACCGGTTTTAAAGTATGGTGACGTACTATCCAATGGTGCGCATCCAATAAACCAAGTATTAACCAAATCCAAGCGGGGTAAAGGGTTTCAAAAAGCTTTTATCTAAGCCCAACTGATCCATAACATGAAAAACCAAAAAGTCCGTTTTTCATCAAAAGTCATGCTGAAAAAAATGGTGGGAACCGGTTTTAAAGTATGGTGACGTACTATCCAATGGTGCGCATCCAATAAACCAAGTATTAACCAAATCCAAGCGGGGTAAAGGGTTTCAAAAAGCTTTTATCTAAGCCCAACTGATCCATAACATGAAAAACCAAAAAGTCCGTTTTTCATCAAAAGTCATGCTGAAAAAAATGGTGGGAACCGGTTTTAAAGTATGGTGACGTACTATCCAATGGTGCGCATCCAATAAACCAAGTATTAACCAAATCCAAGCGGGGTAAAGGGTTTCAAAAAGCTTTTATCTAAGCCCAACTGATCCATAACATGAAAAACCAAAAAGTCCGTTTTTCATCAAAAGTCATGCTGAAAAAAATGGTGGGAACCGGTTTTAAAGTATGGTGACGTACTATCCAATGGTGCGCATCCAATAAACCAAGTATTAACCAAATCCAAGCGGGGTAAAGGGTTTCAAAAAGCTTTTATCTAAGCCCAACTGATCCATAACATGAAAAACCAAAAAGTCCGTTTTTCATCAAAAGTCATGCTGAAAAAAATGGTGGGAACCGGTTTTAAAGTATGGTGACGTACTATCCAATGGTGCGCATCCAATAAACCAAGTATTAACCAAATCCAAGCGGGGTAAAGGGTTTCAAAAAGCTTTTATCTAAGCCCAACTGATCCATAACATGAAAAACCAAAAAGTCCGTTTTTCATCAAAAGTCATGCTGAAAAAAATGGTGGGAACCGGTTTTAAAGTATGGTGACGTACTATCCAATGGTGCGCATCCAATAAACCAAGTATTAACCAAATCCAAGCGGGGTAAAGGGTTTCAAAAAGCTTTTATCTAAGCCCAACTGATCCATAACATGAAAAACCAAAAAGTCCGTTTTTCATCAAAAGTCATGCTGAAAAAAATGGTGGGAACCGGTTTTAAAGTATGGTGACGTACTATCCAATGGTGCGCATCCAATAAACCAAGTATTAACCAAATCCAAGCGGGGTAAAGGGTTTCAAAAAGCTTTTATCTAAGCCCAACTGATCCATAACATGAAAAACCAAAAAGTCCGTTTTTCATCAAAAGTCATGCTGAAAAAAATGGTGGGAACCGGTTTTAAAGTATGGTGACGTACTATCCAATGGTGCGCATCCAATAAACCAAGTATTAACCAAATCCAAGCGGGGTAAAGGGTTTCAAAAAGCTTTTATCTAAGCCCAACTGATCCATAACATGAAAAACCAAAAAGTCCGTTTTTCATCAAAAGTCATGCTGAAAAAAATGGTGGGAACCGGTTTTAAAGTATGGTGACGTACTATCCAATGGTGCGCATCCAATAAACCAAGTATTAACCAAATCCAAGCGGGGTAAAGGGTTTCAAAAAGCTTTTATCTAAGCCCAACTGATCCATAACATGAAAAACCAAAAAGTCCGTTTTTCATCAAAAGTCATGCTGAAAAAAATGGTGGGAACCGGTTTTAAAGTATGGTGACGTACTATCCAATGGTGCGCATCCAATAAACCAAGTATTAACCAAATCCAAGCGGGGTAAAGGGTTTCAAAAAGCTTTTATCTAAGCCCAACTGATCCATAACATGAAAAACCAAAAAGTCCGTTTTTCATCAAAAGTCATGCTGAAAAAAATGGTGGGAACCGGTTTTAAAGTATGGTGACGTACTATCCAATGGTGCGCATCCAATAAACCAAGTATTAACCAAATCCAAGCGGGGTAAAGGGTTTCAAAAAGCTTTTATCTAAGCCCAACTGATCCATAACATGAAAAACCAAAAAGTCCGTTTTTCATCAAAAGTCATGCTGAAAAAAATGGTGGGAACCGGTTTTAAAGTATGGTGACGTACTATCCAATGGTGCGCATCCAATAAACCAAGTATTAACCAAATCCAAGCGGGGTAAAGGGTTTCAAAAAGCTTTTATCTAAGCCCAACTGATCCATAACATGAAAAACCAAAAAGTCCGTTTTTCATCAAAAGTCATGCTGAAAAAAATGGTGGGAACCGGTTTTAAAGTATGGTGACGTACTATCCAATGGTGCGCATCCAATAAACCAAGTATTAACCAAATCCAAGCGGGGTAAAGGGTTTCAAAAAGCTTTTATCTAAGCCCAACTGATCCATAACATGAAAAACCAAAAAGTCCGTTTTTCATCAAAAGTCATGCTGAAAAAAATGGTGGGAACCGGTTTTAAAGTATGGTGACGTACTATCCAATGGTGCGCATCCAATAAACCAAGTATTAACCAAATCCAAGCGGGGTAAAGGGTTTCAAAAAGCTTTTATCTAAGCCCAACTGATCCATAACATGAAAAACCAAAAAGTCCGTTTTTCATCAAAAGTCATGCTGAAAAAAATGGTGGGAACCGGTTTTAAAGTATGGTGACGTACTATCCAATGGTGCGCATCCAATAAACCAAGTATTAACCAAATCCAAGCGGGGTAAAGGGTTTCAAAAAGCTTTTATCTAAGCCCAACTGATCCATAACATGAAAAACCAAAAAGTCCGTTTTTCATCAAAAGTCATGCTGAAAAAAATGGTGGGAACCGGTTTTAAAGTATGGTGACGTACTATCCAATGGTGCGCATCCAATAAACCAAGTATTAACCAAATCCAAGCGGGGTAAAGGGTTTCAAAAAGCTTTTATCTAAGCCCAACTGATCCATAACATGAAAAACCAAAAAGTCCGTTTTTCATCAAAAGTCATGCTGAAAAAAATGGTGGGAACCGGTTTTAAAGTATGGTGACGTACTATCCAATGGTGCGCATCCAATAAACCAAGTATTAACCAAATCCAAGCGGGGTAAAGGGTTTCAAAAAGCTTTTATCTAAGCCCAACTGATCCATAACATGAAAAACCAAAAAGTCCGTTTTTCATCAAAAGTCATGCTGAAAAAAATGGTGGGAACCGGTTTTAAAGTATGGTGACGTACTATCCAATGGTGCGCATCCAATAAACCAAGTATTAACCAAATCCAAGCGGGGTAAAGGGTTTCAAAAAGCTTTTATCTAAGCCCAACTGATCCATAACATGAAAAACCAAAAAGTCCGTTTTTCATCAAAAGTCATGCTGAAAAAAATGGTGGGAACCGGTTTTAAAGTATGGTGACGTACTATCCAATGGTGCGCATCCAATAAACCAAGTATTAACCAAATCCAAGCGGGGTAAAGGGTTTCAAAAAGCTTTTATCTAAGCCCAACTGATCCATAACATGAAAAACCAAAAAGTCCGTTTTTCATCAAAAGTCATGCTGAAAAAAATGGTGGGAACCGGTTTTAAAGTATGGTGACGTACTATCCAATGGTGCGCATCCAATAAACCAAGTATTAACCAAATCCAAGCGGGGTAAAGGGTTTCAAAAAGCTTTTATCTAAGCCCAACTGATCCATAACATGAAAAACCAAAAAGTCCGTTTTTCATCAAAAGTCATGCTGAAAAAAATGGTGGGAACCGGTTTTAAAGTATGGTGACGTACTATCCAATGGTGCGCATCCAATAAACCAAGTATTAACCAAATCCAAGCGGGGTAAAGGGTTTCAAAAAGCTTTTATCTAAGCCCAACTGATCCATAACATGAAAAACCAAAAAGTCCGTTTTTCATCAAAAGTCATGCTGAAAAAAATGGTGGGAACCGGTTTTAAAGTATGGTGACGTACTATCCAATGGTGCGCATCCAATAAACCAAGTATTAACCAAATCCAAGCGGGGTAAAGGGTTTCAAAAAGCTTTTATCTAAGCCCAACTGATCCATAACATGAAAAACCAAAAAGTCCGTTTTTCATCAAAAGTCATGCTGAAAAAAATGGTGGGAACCGGTTTTAAAGTATGGTGACGTACTATCCAATGGTGCGCATCCAATAAACCAAGTATTAACCAAATCCAAGCGGGGTAAAGGGTTTCAAAAAGCTTTTATCTAAGCCCAACTGATCCATAACATGAAAAACCAAAAAGTCCGTTTTTCATCAAAAGTCATGCTGAAAAAAATGGTGGGAACCGGTTTTAAAGTATGGTGACGTACTATCCAATGGTGCGCATCCAATAAACCAAGTATTAACCAAATCCAAGCGGGGTAAAGGGTTTCAAAAAGCTTTTATCTAAGCCCAACTGATCCATAACATGAAAAACCAAAAAGTCCGTTTTTCATCAAAAGTCATGCTGAAAAAAATGGTGGGAACCGGTTTTAAAGTATGGTGACGTACTATCCAATGGTGCGCATCCAATAAACCAAGTATTAACCAAATCCAAGCGGGGTAAAGGGTTTCAAAAAGCTTTTATCTAAGCCCAACTGATCCATAACATGAAAAACCAAAAAGTCCGTTTTTCATCAAAAGTCATGCTGAAAAAAATGGTGGGAACCGGTTTTAAAGTATGGTGACGTACTATCCAATGGTGCGCATCCAATAAACCAAGTATTAACCAAATCCAAGCGGGGTAAAGGGTTTCAAAAAGCTTTTATCTAAGCCCAACTGATCCATAACATGAAAAACCAAAAAGTCCGTTTTTCATCAAAAGTCATGCTGAAAAAAATGGTGGGAACCGGTTTTAAAGTATGGTGACGTACTATCCAATGGTGCGCATCCAATAAACCAAGTATTAACCAAATCCAAGCGGGGTAAAGGGTTTCAAAAAGCTTTTATCTAAGCCCAACTGATCCATAACATGAAAAACCAAAAAGTCCGTTTTTCATCAAAAGTCATGCTGAAAAAAATGGTGGGAACCGGTTTTAAAGTATGGTGACGTACTATCCAATGGTGCGCATCCAATAAACCAAGTATTAACCAAATCCAAGCGGGGTAAAGGGTTTCAAAAAGCTTTTATCTAAGCCCAACTGATCCATAACATGAAAAACCAAAAAGTCCGTTTTTCATCAAAAGTCATGCTGAAAAAAATGGTGGGAACCGGTTTTAAAGTATGGTGACGTACTATCCAATGGTGCGCATCCAATAAACCAAGTATTAACCAAATCCAAGCGGGGTAAAGGGTTTCAAAAAGCTTTTATCTAAGCCCAACTGATCCATAACATGAAAAACCAAAAAGTCCGTTTTTCATCAAAAGTCATGCTGAAAAAAATGGTGGGAACCGGTTTTAAAGTATGGTGACGTACTATCCAATGGTGCGCATCCAATAAACCAAGTATTAACCAAATCCAAGCGGGGTAAAGGGTTTCAAAAAGCTTTTATCTAAGCCCAACTGATCCATAACATGAAAAACCAAAAAGTCCGTTTTTCATCAAAAGTCATGCTGAAAAAAATGGTGGGAACCGGTTTTAAAGTATGGTGACGTACTATCCAATGGTGCGCATCCAATAAACCAAGTATTAACCAAATCCAAGCGGGGTAAAGGGTTTCAAAAAGCTTTTATCTAAGCCCAACTGACAAACTGATCCATAACATGAAAAACCAAAAAGTCCGTTTTTCATCAAAGTCATGCTGAAAAAAATGGTGGGAACCGGTTTTTAAGTATGGTGACGTACTATCCAATGGTGCGCATCAATAAACCAAGTATTAACCAAATCCAAGCGGGGTAAAGGGTTTCCAAAAAGCTTTTATCTAAGCCCAACTGATCCATAACATGAAAAACCAAAAAGTCCGTTTTTCATCAAAAGTCATGCTGAAAAAAATGGTGGGAACCGGTTTTAAAGTATGGTGACGTACTATCCAATGGTGCGCATCCAATAAACCAAGTATTAACCAAATCCAAGCGGGGTAAAGGGTTTCAAAAAGCTTTTATCTAAGCCCAACTGATCCATAACATGAAAAACCAAAAAGTCCGTTTTTCATCAAAAGTCATGCTGAAAAAAATGGTGGGAACCCGGTTTTAAAGTATGGTGACGTACTATCCAATGGTGCGCATCCAATAAACCAAGTATTAACCAAATCCAAGCGGGGTAAGGGTTTCAAAAAGCTTTTATCTAAGCCCAACTGATCCATAACATGAAAAACCAAAAGTCCGTTTTTCATCAAAAGTCATGCTGAAAAAAATGGTGGGAACCGGTTTTAAAGTATGGTGACGTACTATCCAATGGTGCGCATCCAATAAACCAAGTATTAACCAAATCCAAGCGGGGTAAAGGGTTTCAAAAAGCTTTTATCTAAGCCCAACTGATCCATAACATGAAAAACCAAAAGTCCGTTTTTCATCAAAAGTCATGCTGAAAAAAATGGTGGGAACCGGTTTTAAAGTATGGTGACGTACTATCCAATGGTGCGCATCCAATAAACCAAGTATTAACCAAATCCAAGCGGGGTAAAGGGTTTCAAAAAGCTTTTATCTAAGCCCAACTGATCCATAACATGAAAAACCAAAAGTCCGTTTTTCATCAAAAGTCATGCTGAAAAAAATGGTGGGAACCGGTTTTAAAGTATGGTGACGTACTATCCAATGGTGCGCATCCAATAAACCAAGTATTAACCAAATCCAAGCGGGGTAAAGGGTTTCAAAAAGCTTTTATCTAAGCCCAACTGATCCATAACATGAAAAACCAAAAAGTCCGTTTTTCATCAAAAGTCATGCTGAAAAAAATGGTGGGAACCGGTTTTAAAGTATGGTGACGTACTATCCAATGGTGCGCATCCAATAAACCAAGTATTAACCAAATCCAAGCGGGGTAAAGGGTTTCAAAAAGCTTTTATCTAAGCCCAACTGATCCATAACATGAAAAACCAAAAAGTCCGTTTTTCATCAAAAGTCATGCTGAAAAAAATGGTGGGAACCGGTTTTAAAGTATGGTGACGTACTATCCAATGGTGCGCATCCAATAAACCAAGTATTAACCAAATCCAAGCGGGGTAAAGGGTTTCAAAAAGCTTTTATCTAAGCCCAACTGATCCATAACATGAAAAACCAAAAAGTCCGTTTTTCATCAAAAGTCATGCTGAAAAAAATGGTGGGAACCGGTTTTAAAGTATGGTGACGTACTATCCAATGGTGCGCATCCAATAAACCAAGTATTAACCAAATCCAAGCGGGGTAAAGGGTTTCAAAAAGCTTTTATCTAAGCCCAACTGATCCATAACATGAAAAACCAAAAAGTCCGTTTTTCATCAAAAGTCATGCTGAAAAAAATGGTGGGAACCGGTTTTAAAGTATGGTGACGTACTATCCAATGGTGCGCATCCAATAAACCAAGTATTAACCAAATCCAAGCGGGGTAAAGGGTTTCAAAAGCTTTTATCTAAGCCCAACTGATCCATAACATGAAAAACCAAAAAGTCCGTTTTTCATCAAAAGTCATGCTGAAAAAAATGGTGGGAACCGGTTTTAAAGTATGGTGACGTACTATCCAATGGTGCGCATCCAATAAACCAAGTATTAACCAAATCCAAGCGGGGTAAAGGGTTTCAAAAAGCTTTTATCTAAGCCCAACTGATCCATAACATGAAAAACCAAAAAGTCCGTTTTTCATCAAAAGTCATGCTGAAAAAAATGGTGGGAACCGGTTTTAAAGTATGGTGACGTACTATCCAATGGTGCGCATCCAATAAACCAAGTATTAACCAAATCCAAGCGGGGTAAAGGGTTTCAAAAAGCTTTTATCTAAGCCCAACTGATCCATAACATGAAAAACCAAAAAGTCCGTTTTTCATCAAAAGTCATGCTGAAAAAAATGGTGGGAACCGTTTTAAAGTATGGTGACGTACTATCCAATGGTGCGCATCCAATAAACCAAGTATTAACCAAATCCAAGCGGGGTAAAGGGTTTCAAAAAGCTTTTATCTAAGCCAACTGATCCATAACATGAAAAACCAAAAAGTCCGTTTTTCATCAAAAGTCATGCTGAAAAAAATGGTGGGAACCGGTTTTAAAGTATGGTGACGTACTATCCAATGGTGCGCATCCAATAAACCAAGTATTAACCAAATCCAAGCGGGGTAAAGGGTTTCAAAAAGCTTTTATCTAAGCCCAACTGATCCATAACATGAAAAACCAAAAAGTCCGTTTTTCATCAAAAGTCATGCTGAAAAAAATGGTGGGAACCGGTTTTAAAGTATGGTGACGTACTATCCAATGGTGCGCATCCAATAAACCAAGTATTAACCAAATCCAAGCGGGGTAAAGGGTTTCAAAAAGCTTTTATCTAAGCCCAACTGATCCATAACATGAAAAACCAAAAAGTCCGTTTTTCATCAAAAGTCATGCTGAAAAAAATGGTGGGAACCGGTTTTAAAGTATGGTGACGTACTATCCAATGGTGCGCATCCAATAAACCAAGTATTAACCAAATCCAAGCGGGGTAAAGGGTTTCAAAAAGCTTTTATCTAAGCACAACTGATCCATAACATGAAAAACCAAAAAGTCCGTTTTTCATCAAAAGTCATGCTGAAAAAAATGGTGGGAACCGGTTTTAAAGTATGGTGACGTACTATCCAATGGTGCGCATCCAATAAACCAAGTATTAACCAAATCCAAGCGGGGTAAAGGGTTTCAAAAAGCTTTTATCTAAGCCCAACTGATCCATAACATGAAAAACCAAAAAGTCCGTTTTTCATCAAAAGTCATGCTGAAAAAAATGGTGGGAACCGGTTTTAAAGTATGGTGACGTACTATCCAATGGTGCGCATCCAATAAACCAAGTATTAACCAAATCCAAGCGGGGTAAAGGGTTTCAAAAAGCTTTTATCTAAGCCCAACTGATCCATAACATGAAAAACCAAAAAGTCCGTTTTTCATCAAAAGTCATGCTGAAAAAAATGGTGGGAACCGGTTTTAAAGTATGGTGACGTACTATCCAATGGTGCGCATCCAATAAACCAAGTATTAACCAAATCCAAGCGGGGTAAAGGGTTTCAAAAAGCTTTTATCTAAGCCCAACTGATCCATAACATGAAAAACCAAAAAGTCCGTTTTTCATCAAAAGTCATGCTGAAAAAAATGGTGGGAACCGGTTTTAAAGTATGGTGACGTACTATCCAATGGTGCGCATCCAATAAACCAAGTATTAACCAAATCCAAGCGGGGTAAAGGGTTTCAAAAAGCTTTTATCTAAGCCCAACTGATCCATAACATGAAAAACCAAAAAGTCCGTTTTTCATCAAAAGTCATGCTGAAAAAAATGGTGGGAACCGGTTTTAAAGTATGGTGACGTACTATCCAATGGTGCGCATCCAATAAACCAAGTATTAACCAAATCCAAGCGGGGTAAAGGGTTTCAAAAAGCTTTTATCTAAGCCCAACTGATCCATAACATGAAAAACCAAAAAGTCCGTTTTTCATCAAAAGTCATGCTGAAAAAAATGGTGGGAACCGGTTTTAAAGTATGGTGACGTACTATCCAATGGTGCGCATCCAATAAACCAAGTATTAACCAAATCCAAGCGGGGTAAAGGGTTTCAAAAAGCTTTTATCTAAGCCCAACTGATCCATAACATGAAAAACCAAAAAGTCCGTTTTTCATCAAAAGTCATGCTGAAAAAAATGGTGGGAACCGGTTTTAAAGTATGGTGACGTACTATCCAATGGTGCGCATCCAATAAACCAAGTATTAACCAAATCCAAGCGGGGTAAAGGGTTTCAAAAAGCTTTTATCTAAGCCCAACTGATCCATAACATGAAAAACCAAAAAGTCCGTTTTTCATCAAAAGTCATGCTGAAAAAAATGGTGGGAACCGGTTTTAAAGTATGGTGACGTACTATCCAATGGTGCGCATCCAATAAACCAAGTATTAACCAAATCCAAGCGGGGTAAAGGGTTTCAAAAAGCTTTTATCTAAGCCCAACTGATCCATAACATGAAAAACCAAAAAGTCCGTTTTTCATCAAAAGTCATGCTGAAAAAAATGGTGGGAACCGGTTTTAAAGTATGGTGACGTACTATCCAATGGTGCGCATCCAATAAACCAAGTATTAACCAAATCCAAGCGGGGTAAAGGGTTTCAAAAAGCTTTTATCTAAGCCCAACTGATCCATAACATGAAAAACCAAAAAGTCCGTTTTTCATCAAAAGTCATGCTGAAAAAAATGGTGGGAACCGGTTTTAAAGTATGGTGACGTACTATCCAATGGTGCGCATCCAATAAACCAAGTATTAACCAAATCCAAGCGGGGTAAAGGGTTTCAAAAAGCTTTTATCTAAGCCCAACTGATCCATAACATGAAAAACCAAAAAGTCCGTTTTTCATCAAAAGTCATGCTGAAAAAAATGGTGGGAACCGGTTTTAAAGTATGGTGACGTACTATCCAATGGTGCGCATCCAATAAACCAAGTATTAACCAAATCCAAGCGGGGTAAAGGGTTTCAAAAAGCTTTTATCTAAGCCCAACTGATCCATAACATGAAAAACCAAAAAGTCCGTTTTTCATCAAAAGTCATGCTGAAAAAAATGGTGGGAACCGGTTTTAAAGTATGGTGACGTACTATCCAATGGTGCGCATCCAATAAACCAAGTATTAACCAAATCCAAGCGGGGTAAAGGGTTTCAAAAAGCTTTTATCTAAGCCCAACTGATCCATAACATGAAAAACCAAAAAGTCCGTTTTTCATCAAAAGTCATGCTGAAAAAAATGGTGGGAACCGGTTTTAAAGTATGGTGACGTACTATCCAATGGTGCGCATCCAATAAACCAAGTATTAACCAAATCCAAGCGGGGTAAAGGGTTTCAAAAAGCTTTTATCTAAGCCCAACTGATCCATAACATGAAAAACCAAAAAGTCCGTTTTTCATCAAAAGTCATGCTGAAAAAAATGGTGGGAACCGGTTTTAAAGTATGGTGACGTACTATCCAATGGTGCGCATCCAATAAACCAAGTATTAACCAAATCCAAGCGGGGTAAAGGGTTTCAAAAAGCTTTTATCTAAGCCCAACTGATCCATAACATGAAAAACCAAAAAGTCCGTTTTTCATCAAAAGTCATGCTGAAAAAAATGGTGGGAACCGGTTTTAAAGTATGGTGACGTACTATCCAATGGTGCGCATCCAATAAACCAAGTATTAACCAAATCCAAGCGGGGTAAAGGGTTTCAAAAAGCTTTTATCTAAGCCCAACTGATCCATAACATGAAAAACCAAAAAGTCCGTTTTTCATCAAAAGTCATGCTGAAAAAAATGGTGGGAACCGGTTTTAAAGTATGGTGACGTACTATCCAATGGTGCGCATCCAATAAACCAAGTATTAACCAAATCCAAGCGGGGTAAAGGGTTTCAAAAAGCTTTTATCTAAGCCCAACTGATCCATAACATGAAAAACCAAAAAGTCCGTTTTTCATCAAAAGTCATGCTGAAAAAAATGGTGGGAACCGGTTTTAAAGTATGGTGACGTACTATCCAATGGTGCGCATCCAATAAACCAAGTATTAACCAAATCCAAGCGGGGTAAAGGGTTTCAAAAAGCTTTTATCTAAGCCCAACTGATCCATAACATGAAAAACCAAAAAGTCCGTTTTTCATCAAAAGTCATGCTGAAAAAAATGGTGGGAACCGGTTTTAAAGTATGGTGACGTACTATCCAATGGTGCGCATCCAATAAACCAAGTATTAACCAAATCCAAGCGGGGTAAAGGGTTTCAAAAAGCTTTTATCTAAGCCCAACTGATCCATAACATGAAAAACCAAAAAGTCCGTTTTTCATCAAAAGTCATGCTGAAAAAAATGGTGGGAACCGGTTTTAAAGTATGGTGACGTACTATCCAATGGTGCGCATCCAATAAACCAAGTATTAACCAAATCCAAGCGGGGTAAAGGGTTTCAAAAAGCTTTTATCTAAGCCCAACTGATCCATAACATGAAAAACCAAAAAGTCCGTTTTTCATCAAAAGTCATGCTGAAAAAAATGGTGGGAACCGGTTTTAAAGTATGGTGACGTACTATCCAATGGTGCGCATCCAATAAACCAAGTATTAACCAAATCCAAGCGGGGTAAAGGGTTTCAAAAAGCTTTTATCTAAGCCCAACTGATCCATAACATGAAAAACCAAAAAGTCCGTTTTTCATCAAAAGTCATGCTGAAAAAAATGGTGGGAACCGGTTTTAAAGTATGGTGACGTACTATCCAATGGTGCGCATCCAATAAACCAAGTATTAACCAAATCCAAGCGGGGTAAAGGGTTTCAAAAAGCTTTTATCTAAGCCCAACTGATCCATAACATGAAAAACCAAAAAGTCCGTTTTTCATCAAAAGTCATGCTGAAAAAAATGGTGGGAACCGGTTTTAAAGTATGGTGACGTACTATCCAATGGTGCGCATCCAATAAACCAAGTATTAACCAAATCCAAGCGGGGTAAAGGGTTTCAAAAAGCTTTTATCTAAGCCCAACTGATCCATAACATGAAAAACCAAAAAGTCCGTTTTTCATCAAAAGTCATGCTGAAAAAAATGGTGGGAACCGGTTTTAAAGTATGGTGACGTACTATCCAATGGTGCGCATCCAATAAACCAAGTATTAACCAAATCCAAGCGGGGTAAAGGGTTTCAAAAAGCTTTTATCTAAGCCCAACTGATCCATAACATGAAAAACCAAAAAGTCCGTTTTTCATCAAAAGTCATGCTGAAAAAAATGGTGGGAACCGGTTTTAAAGTATGGTGACGTACTATCCAATGGTGCGCATCCAATAAACCAAGTATTAACCAAATCCAAGCGGGGTAAAGGGTTTCAAAAAGCTTTTATCTAAGCCCAACTGATCCATAACATGAAAAACCAAAAAGTCCGTTTTTCATCAAAAGTCATGCTGAAAAAAATGGTGGGAACCGGTTTTAAAGTATGGTGACGTACTATCCAATGGTGCGCATCCAATAAACCAAGTATTAACCAAATCCAAGCGGGGTAAAGGGTTTCAAAAAGCTTTTATCTAAGCCCAACTGATCCATAACATGAAAAACCAAAAAGTCCGTTTTTCATCAAAAGTCATGCTGAAAAAAATGGTGGGAACCGGTTTTAAAGTATGGTGACGTACTATCCAATGGTGCGCATCCAATAAACCAAGTATTAACCAAATCCAAGCGGGGTAAAGGGTTTCAAAAAGCTTTTATCTAAGCCCAACTGATCCATAACATGAAAAACCAAAAAGTCCGTTTTTCATCAAAAGTCATGCTGAAAAAAATGGTGGGAACCGGTTTTAAAGTATGGTGACGTACTATCCAATGGTGCGCATCCAATAAACCAAGTATTAACCAAATCCAAGCGGGGTAAAGGGTTTCAAAAAGCTTTTATCTAAGCCCAACTGATCCATAACATGAAAAACCAAAAAGTCCGTTTTTCATCAAAAGTCATGCTGAAAAAAATGGTGGGAACCGGTTTTAAAGTATGGTGACGTACTATCCAATGGTGCGCATCCAATAAACCAAGTATTAACCAAATCCAAGCGGGGTAAAGGGTTTCAAAAAGCTTTTATCTAAGCCCAACTGATCCATAACATGAAAAACCAAAAAGTCCGTTTTTCATCAAAAGTCATGCTGAAAAAAATGGTGGGAACCGGTTTTAAAGTATGGTGACGTACTATCCAATGGTGCGCATCCAATAAACCAAGTATTAACCAAATCCAAGCGGGGTAAAGGGTTTCAAAAAGCTTTTATCTAAGCCCAACTGATCCATAACATGAAAAACCAAAAAGTCCGTTTTTCATCAAAAGTCATGCTGAAAAAAATGGTGGGAACCGGTTTTAAAGTATGGTGACGTACTATCCAATGGTGCGCATCCAATAAACCAAGTATTAACCAAATCCAAGCGGGGTAAAGGGTTTCAAAAAGCTTTTATCTAAGCCCAACTGATCCATAACATGAAAAACCAAAAAGTCCGTTTTTCATCAAAAGTCATGCTGAAAAAAATGGTGGGAACCGGTTTTAAAGTATGGTGACGTACTATCCAATGGTGCGCATCCAATAAACCAAGTATTAACCAAATCCAAGCGGGGTAAAGGGTTTCAAAAAGCTTTTATCTAAGCCCAACTGATCCATAACATGAAAAACCAAAAAGTCCGTTTTTCATCAAAAGTCATGCTGAAAAAAATGGTGGGAACCGGTTTTAAAGTATGGTGACGTACTATCCAATGGTGCGCATCCAATAAACCAAGTATTAACCAAATCCAAGCGGGGTAAAGGGTTTCAAAAAGCTTTTATCTAAGCCCAACTGATCCATAACATGAAAAACCAAAAAGTCCGTTTTTCATCAAAAGTCATGCTGAAAAAAATGGTGGGAACCGGTTTTAAAGTATGGTGACGTACTATCCAATGGTGCGCATCCAATAAACCAAGTATTAACCAAATCCAAGCGGGGTAAAGGGTTTCAAAAAGCTTTTATCTAAGCCCAACTGATCCATAACATGAAAAACCAAAAAGTCCGTTTTTCATCAAAAGTCATGCTGAAAAAAATGGTGGGAACCGGTTTTAAAGTATGGTGACGTACTATCCAATGGTGCGCATCCAATAAACCAAGTATTAACCAAATCCAAGCGGGGTAAAGGGTTTCAAAAAGCTTTTATCTAAGCCCAACTGATCCATAACATGAAAAACCAAAAAGTCCGTTTTTCATCAAAAGTCATGCTGAAAAAAATGGTGGGAACCGGTTTTAAAGTATGGTGACGTACTATCCAATGGTGCGCATCCAATAAACCAAGTATTAACCAAATCCAAGCGGGGTAAAGGGTTTCAAAAAGCTTTTATCTAAGCCCAACTGATCCATAACATGAAAAACCAAAAAGTCCGTTTTTCATCAAAAGTCATGCTGAAAAAAATGGTGGGAACCGGTTTTAAAGTATGGTGACGTACTATCCAATGGTGCGCATCCAATAAACCAAGTATTAACCAAATCCAAGCGGGGTAAAGGGTTTCAAAAAGCTTTTATCTAAGCCCAACTGATCCATAACATGAAAAACCAAAAAGTCCGTTTTTCATCAAAAGTCATGCTGAAAAAAATGGTGGGAACCGGTTTTAAAGTATGGTGACGTACTATCCAATGGTGCGCATCCAATAAACCAAGTATTAACCAAATCCAAGCGGGGTAAAGGGTTTCAAAAAGCTTTTATCTAAGCCCAACTGATCCATAACATGAAAAACCAAAAAGTCCGTTTTTCATCAAAAGTCATGCTGAAAAAAATGGTGGGAACCGGTTTTAAAGTATGGTGACGTACTATCCAATGGTGCGCATCCAATAAACCAAGTATTAACCAAATCCAAGCGGGGTAAAGGGTTTCAAAAAGCTTTTATCTAAGCCCAACTGATCCATAACATGAAAAACCAAAAAGTCCGTTTTTCATCAAAAGTCATGCTGAAAAAAATGGTGGGAACCGGTTTTAAAGTATGGTGACGTACTATCCAATGGTGCGCATCCAATAAACCAAGTATTAACCAAATCCAAGCGGGGTAAAGGGTTTCAAAAAGCTTTTATCTAAGCCCAACTGATCCATAACATGAAAAACCAAAAAGTCCGTTTTTCATCAAAAGTCATGCTGAAAAAAATGGTGGGAACCGGTTTTAAAGTATGGTGACGTACTATCCAATGGTGCGCATCCAATAAACCAAGTATTAACCAAATCCAAGCGGGGTAAAGGGTTTCAAAAAGCTTTTATCTAAGCCCAACTGATCCATAACATGAAAAACCAAAAAGTCCGTTTTTCATCAAAAGTCATGCTGAAAAAAATGGTGGGAACCGGTTTTAAAGTATGGTGACGTACTATCCAATGGTGCGCATCCAATAAACCAAGTATTAACCAAATCCAAGCGGGGTAAAGGGTTTCAAAAAGCTTTTATCTAAGCCCAACTGATCCATAACATGAAAAACCAAAAAGTCCGTTTTTCATCAAAAGTCATGCTGAAAAAAATGGTGGGAACCGGTTTTAAAGTATGGTGACGTACTATCCAATGGTGCGCATCCAATAAACCAAGTATTAACCAAATCCAAGCGGGGTAAAGGGTTTCAAAAAGCTTTTATCTAAGCCCAACTGATCCATAACATGAAAAACCAAAAAGTCCGTTTTTCATCAAAAGTCATGCTGAAAAAAATGGTGGGAACCGGTTTTAAAGTATGGTGACGTACTATCCAATGGTGCGCATCCAATAAACCAAGTATTAACCAAATCCAAGCGGGGTAAAGGGTTTCAAAAAGCTTTTATCTAAGCCCAACTGATCCATAACATGAAAAACCAAAAAGTCCGTTTTTCATCAAAAGTCATGCTGAAAAAAATGGTGGGAACCGGTTTTAAAGTATGGTGACGTACTATCCAATGGTGCGCATCCAATAAACCAAGTATTAACCAAATCCAAGCGGGGTAAAGGGTTTCAAAAAGCTTTTATCTAAGCCCAACTGATCCATAACATGAAAAACCAAAAAGTCCGTTTTTCATCAAAAGTCATGCTGAAAAAAATGGTGGGAACCGGTTTTAAAGTATGGTGACGTACTATCCAATGGTGCGCATCCAATAAACCAAGTATTAACCAAATCCAAGCGGGGTAAAGGGTTTCAAAAAGCTTTTATCTAAGCCCAACTGATCCATAACATGAAAAACCAAAAAGTCCGTTTTTCATCAAAAGTCATGCTGAAAAAAATGGTGGGAACCGGTTTTAAAGTATGGTGACGTACTATCCAATGGTGCGCATCCAATAAACCAAGTATTAACCAAATCCAAGCGGGGTAAAGGGTTTCAAAAAGCTTTTATCTAAGCCCAACTGATCCATAACATGAAAAACCAAAAAGTCCGTTTTTCATCAAAAGTCATGCTGAAAAAAATGGTGGGAACCGGTTTTAAAGTATGGTGACGTACTATCCAATGGTGCGCATCCAATAAACCAAGTATTAACCAAATCCAAGCGGGGTAAAGGGTTTCAAAAAGCTTTTATCTAAGCCCAACTGATCCATAACATGAAAAACCAAAAAGTCCGTTTTTCATCAAAAGTCATGCTGAAAAAAATGGTGGGAACCGGTTTTAAAGTATGGTGACGTACTATCCAATGGTGCGCATCCAATAAACCAAGTATTAACCAAATCCAAGCGGGGTAAAGGGTTTCAAAAAGCTTTTATCTAAGCCCAACTGATCCATAACATGAAAAACCAAAAAGTCCGTTTTTCATCAAAAGTCATGCTGAAAAAAATGGTGGGAACCGGTTTTAAAGTATGGTGACGTACTATCCAATGGTGCGCATCCAATAAACCAAGTATTAACCAAATCCAAGCGGGGTAAAGGGTTTCAAAAAGCTTTTATCTAAGCCCAACTGATCCATAACATGAAAAACCAAAAAGTCCGTTTTTCATCAAAAGTCATGCTGAAAAAAATGGTGGGAACCGGTTTTAAAGTATGGTGACGTACTATCCAATGGTGCGCATCCAATAAACCAAGTATTAACCAAATCCAAGCGGGGTAAAGGGTTTCAAAAAGCTTTTATCTAAGCCCAACTGATCCATAACATGAAAAACCAAAAAGTCCGTTTTTCATCAAAAGTCATGCTGAAAAAAATGGTGGGAACCGGTTTTAAAGTATGGTGACGTACTATCCAATGGTGCGCATCCAATAAACCAAGTATTAACCAAATCCAAGCGGGGTAAAGGGTTTCAAAAAGCTTTTATCTAAGCCCAACTGATCCATAACATGAAAAACCAAAAAGTCCGTTTTTCATCAAAAGTCATGCTGAAAAAAATGGTGGGAACCGGTTTTAAAGTATGGTGACGTACTATCCAATGGTGCGCATCCAATAAACCAAGTATTAACCAAATCCAAGCGGGGTAAAGGGTTTCAAAAAGCTTTTATCTAAGCCCAACTGATCCATAACATGAAAAACCAAAAAGTCCGTTTTTCATCAAAAGTCATGCTGAAAAAAATGGTGGGAACCGGTTTTAAAGTATGGTGACGTACTATCCAATGGTGCGCATCCAATAAACCAAGTATTAACCAAATCCAAGCGGGGTAAAGGGTTTCAAAAAGCTTTTATCTAAGCCCAACTGATCCATAACATGAAAAACCAAAAAGTCCGTTTTTCATCAAAAGTCATGCTGAAAAAAATGGTGGGAACCGGTTTTAAAGTATGGTGACGTACTATCCAATGGTGCGCATCCAATAAACCAAGTATTAACCAAATCCAAGCGGGGTAAAGGGTTTCAAAAAGCTTTTATCTAAGCCCAACTGATCCATAACATGAAAAACCAAAAAGTCCGTTTTTCATCAAAAGTCATGCTGAAAAAAATGGTGGGAACCGGTTTTAAAGTATGGTGACGTACTATCCAATGGTGCGCATCCAATAAACCAAGTATTAACCAAATCCAAGCGGGGTAAAGGGTTTCAAAAAGCTTTTATCTAAGCCCAACTGATCCATAACATGAAAAACCAAAAAGTCCGTTTTTCATCAAAAGTCATGCTGAAAAAAATGGTGGGAACCGGTTTTAAAGTATGGTGACGTACTATCCAATGGTGCGCATCCAATAAACCAAGTATTAACCAAATCCAAGCGGGGTAAAGGGTTTCAAAAAGCTTTTATCTAAGCCCAACTGATCCATAACATGAAAAACCAAAAAGTCCGTTTTTCATCAAAAGTCATGCTGAAAAAAATGGTGGGAACCGGTTTTAAAGTATGGTGACGTACTATCCAATGGTGCGCATCCAATAAACCAAGTATTAACCAAATCCAAGCGGGGTAAAGGGTTTCAAAAAGCTTTTATCTAAGCCCAACTGATCCATAACATGAAAAACCAAAAAGTCCGTTTTTCATCAAAAGTCATGCTGAAAAAAATGGTGGGAACCGGTTTTAAAGTATGGTGACGTACTATCCAATGGTGCGCATCCAATAAACCAAGTATTAACCAAATCCAAGCGGGGTAAAGGGTTTCAAAAAGCTTTTATCTAAGCCCAACTGATCCATAACATGAAAAACCAAAAAGTCCGTTTTTCATCAAAAGTCATGCTGAAAAAAATGGTGGGAACCGGTTTTAAAGTATGGTGACGTACTATCCAATGGTGCGCATCCAATAAACCAAGTATTAACCAAATCCAAGCGGGGTAAAGGGTTTCAAAAAGCTTTTATCTAAGCCCAACTGATCCATAACATGAAAAACCAAAAAGTCCGTTTTTCATCAAAAGTCATGCTGAAAAAAATGGTGGGAACCGGTTTTAAAGTATGGTGACGTACTATCCAATGGTGCGCATCCAATAAACCAAGTATTAACCAAATCCAAGCGGGGTAAAGGGTTTCAAAAAGCTTTTATCTAAGCCCAACTGATCCATAACATGAAAAACCAAAAAGTCCGTTTTTCATCAAAAGTCATGCTGAAAAAAATGGTGGGAACCGGTTTTAAAGTATGGTGACGTACTATCCAATGGTGCGCATCCAATAAACCAAGTATTAACCAAATCCAAGCGGGGTAAAGGGTTTCAAAAAGCTTTTATCTAAGCCCAACTGATCCATAACATGAAAAACCAAAAAGTCCGTTTTTCATCAAAAGTCATGCTGAAAAAAATGGTGGGAACCGGTTTTAAAGTATGGTGACGTACTATCCAATGGTGCGCATCCAATAAACCAAGTATTAACCAAATCCAAGCGGGGTAAAGGGTTTCAAAAAGCTTTTATCTAAGCCGAACTGATCCATAACATGAAAAACCAAAAAGTCCGTTTTTCATCAAAAGTCATGCTGAAAAAAATGGTGGGAACCGGTTTTAAAGTATGGTGACGTACTATCCAATGGTGCGCATCCAATAAACCAAGTATTAACCAAATCCAAGCGGGGTAAAGGGTTTCAAAAAGCTTTTATCTAAGCCCAACTGATCCATAACATGAAAAACCAAAAAGTCCGTTTTTCATCAAAAGTCATGCTGAAAAAAATGGTGGGAACCGGTTTTAAAGTATGGTGACGTACTATCCAATGGTGCGCATCCAATAAACCAAGTATTAACCAAATCCAAGCGGGGTAAAGGGTTTCAAAAAGCTTTTATCTAAGCCCAACTGATCCATAACATGAAAAACCAAAAAGTCCGTTTTTCATCAAAAGTCATGCTGAAAAAAATGGTGGGAACCGGTTTTAAAGTATGGTGACGTACTATCCAATGGTGCGCATCCAATAAACCAAGTATTAACCAAATCCAAGCGGGGTAAAGGGTTTCAAAAAGCTTTTATCTAAGCCCAACTGATCCATAACATGAAAAACGGACATTTTCGGTTTTTCATGTAATGGATCAGTTGGGCTTAGATAAAAGCTTTTGAAACCGTTTACCCGCTTGGGATTTGGGTTAATACTTGGTTTATTGGATGCGCACCATTGGACTAGTACGTCCACCATACGGTTAAAACGGGTTTCAAAAAGCTTTTTTCTAGCCACTGATCCTTTAGCATGAAAAACGGACTTTTTGGTTTTTCATGTTATGGATCAGTTGGGCTTAGATAAAAGCTTTTTGAAACCCTTTACCCCGCTTGGATTTGGTTAATACTTGGTTTATTGGATGCGCACCATTGGATAGTACGTCACCATACTTTAAAACCGGTTCCCACCATTTTTTTCAGCATGACTTTTGATGAAAAACGGACTTTTTGGTTTTTCATGTTATGGATCAGTTGGGCTTAGATAAAAGCTTTTTGAAACCCTTTACCCCGCTTGGATTTGGTTAATACTTGGTTTATTGGATGCGCACCATTGGATAGTACGTCACCATACTTTAAAACCGGTTCCCACCATTTTTTTCAGCATGACTTTTGATGAAAAACGGACTTTTTGGTTTTTCATGTTATGGATCAGTTGGGCTTAGATAAAAGCTTTTTGAAACCCTTTACCCCGCTTGGATTTGGTTAATACTTGGTTTATTGGATGCGCACCATTGGATAGTACGTCACCATACTTTAAAACCGGTTCCCACCATTTTTTTCAGCATGACTTTTGATGAAAAACGGACTTTTTGGTTTTTCATGTTATGGATCAGTTGGGCTTAGATAAAAGCTTTTTGAAACCCTTTACCCCGCTTGGATTTGGTTAATACTTGGTTTATTGGATGCGCACCATTGGATAGTACGTCACCATACTTTAAAACCGGTTCCCACCATTTTTTTCAGCATGACTTTTGATGAAAAACGGACTTTTTGGTTTTTCATGTTATGGATCAGTTGGGCTTAGATAAAAGCTTTTTGAAACCCTTTACCCCGCTTGGATTTGGTTAATACTTGGTTTATTGGATGCGCACCATTGGATAGTACGTCACCATACTTTAAAACCGGTTCCCACCATTTTTTTCAGCATGACTTTTGATGAAAAACGGACTTTTTGGTTTTTCATGTTATGGATCAGTTGGGCTTAGATAAAAGCTTTTTGAAACCCTTTACCCCGCTTGGATTTGGTTAATACTTGGTTTATTGGATGCGCACCATTGGATAGTACGTCACCATACTTTAAAACCGGTTCCCACCATTTTTTTCAGCATGACTTTTGATGAAAAACGGACTTTTTGGTTTTTCATGTTATGGATCAGTTGGGCTTAGATAAAAGCTTTTTGAAACCCTTTACCCCGCTTGGATTTGGTTAATACTTGGTTTATTGGATGCGCACCATTGGATAGTACGTCACCATACTTTAAAACCGGTTCCCACCATTTTTTTCAGCATGACTTTTGATGAAAAACGGACTTTTTGGTTTTTCATGTTATGGATCAGTTGGGCTTAGATAAAAGCTTTTTGAAACCCTTTACCCCGCTTGGATTTGGTTAATACTTGGTTTATTGGATGCGCACCATTGGATAGTACGTCACCATACTTTAAAACCGGTTCCCACCATTTTTTTCAGCATGACTTTTGATGAAAAACGGACTTTTTGGTTTTTCATGTTATGGATCAGTTGGGCTTAGATAAAAGCTTTTTGAAACCCTTTACCCCGCTTGGATTTGGTTAATACTTGGTTTATTGGATGCGCACCATTGGATAGTACGTCACCATACTTTAAAACCGGTTCCCACCATTTTTTTCAGCATGACTTTTGATGAAAAACGGACTTTTTGGTTTTTCATGTTATGGATCAGTTGGGCTTAGATAAAAGCTTTTTGAAACCCTTTACCCCGCTTGGATTTGGTTAATACTTGGTTTATTGGATGCGCACCATTGGATAGTACGTCACCATACTTTAAAACCGGTTCCCACCATTTTTTTCAGCATGACTTTTGATGAAAAACGGACTTTTTGGTTTTTCATGTTATGGATCAGTTGGGCTTAGATAAAAGCTTTTTGAAACCCTTTACCCCGCTTGGATTTGGTTAATACTTGGTTTATTGGATGCGCACCATTGGATAGTACGTCACCATACTTTAAAACCGGTTCCCACCATTTTTTTCAGCATGACTTTTGATGAAAAACGGACTTTTTGGTTTTTCATGTTATGGATCAGTTGGGCTTAGATAAAAGCTTTTTGAAACCCTTTACCCCGCTTGGATTTGGTTAATACTTGGTTTATTGGATGCGCACCATTGGATAGTACGTCACCATACTTTAAAACCGGTTCCCACCATTTTTTTCAGCATGACTTTTGATGAAAAACGGACTTTTTGGTTTTTCATGTTATGGATCAGTTGGGCTTAGATAAAAGCTTTTTGAAACCCTTTACCCCGCTTGGATTTGGTTAATACTTGGTTTATTGGATGCGCACCATTGGATAGTACGTCACCATACTTTAAAACCGGTTCCCACCATTTTTTTCAGCATGACTTTTGATGAAAAACGGACTTTTTGGTTTTTCATGTTATGGATCAGTTGGGCTTAGATAAAAGCTTTTTGAAACCCTTTACCCCGCTTGGATTTGGTTAATACTTGGTTTATTGGATGCGCACCATTGGATAGTACGTCACCATACTTTAAAACCGGTTCCCACCATTTTTTTCAGCATGACTTTTGATGAAAAACGGACTTTTTGGTTTTTCATGTTATGGATCAGTTGGGCTTAGATAAAAGCTTTTTGAAACCCTTTACCCCGCTTGGATTTGGTTAATACTTGGTTTATTGGATGCGCACCATTGGATAGTACGTCACCATACTTTAAAACCGGTTCCCACCATTTTTTTCAGCATGACTTTTGATGAAAAACGGACTTTTTGGTTTTTCATGTTATGGATCAGTTGGGCTTAGATAAAAGCTTTTTGAAACCCTTTACCCCGCTTGGATTTGGTTAATACTTGGTTTATTGGATGCGCACCATTGGATAGTACGTCACCATACTTTAAAACCGGTTCCCACCATTTTTTTCAGCATGACTTTTGATGAAAAACGGACTTTTTGGTTTTTCATGTTATGGATCAGTTGGGCTTAGATAAAAGCTTTTTGAAACCCTTTACCCCGCTTGGATTTGGTTAATACTTGGTTTATTGGATGCGCACCATTGGATAGTACGTCACCATACTTTAAAACCGGTTCCCACCATTTTTTTCAGCATGACTTTTGATGAAAAACGGACTTTTTGGTTTTTCATGTTATGGATCAGTTGGGCTTAGATAAAAGCTTTTTGAAACCCTTTACCCCGCTTGGATTTGGTTAATACTTGGTTTATTGGATGCGCACCATTGGATAGTACGTCACCATACTTTAAAACCGGTTCCCACCATTTTTTTCAGCATGACTTTTGATGAAAAACGGACTTTTTGGTTTTTCATGTTATGGATCAGTTGGGCTTAGATAAAAGCTTTTTGAAACCCTTTACCCCGCTTGGATTTGGTTAATACTTGGTTTATTGGATGCGCACCATTGGATAGTACGTCACCATACTTTAAAACCGGTTCCCACCATTTTTTTCAGCATGACTTTTGATGAAAAACGGACTTTTTGGTTTTTCATGTTATGGATCAGTTGGGCTTAGATAAAAGCTTTTTGAAACCCTTTACCCCGCTTGGATTTGGTTAATACTTGGTTTATTGGATGCGCACCATTGGATAGTACGTCACCATACTTTAAAACCGGTTCCCACCATTTTTTTCAGCATGACTTTTGATGAAAAACGGACTTTTTGGTTTTTCATGTTATGGATCAGTTGGGCTTAGATAAAAGCTTTTTGAAACCCTTTACCCCGCTTGGATTTGGTTAATACTTGGTTTATTGGATGCGCACCATTGGATAGTACGTCACCATACTTTAAAACCGGTTCCCACCATTTTTTTCAGCATGACTTTTGATGAAAAACGGACTTTTTGGTTTTTCATGTTATGGATCAGTTGGGCTTAGATAAAAGCTTTTTGAAACCCTTTACCCCGCTTGGATTTGGTTAATACTTGGTTTATTGGATGCGCACCATTGGATAGTACGTCACCATACTTTAAAACCGGTTCCCACCATTTTTTTCAGCATGACTTTTGATGAAAAACGGACTTTTTGGTTTTTCATGTTATGGATCAGTTGGGCTTAGATAAAAGCTTTTTGAAACCCTTTACCCCGCTTGGATTTGGTTAATACTTGGTTTATTGGATGCGCACCATTGGATAGTACGTCACCATACTTTAAAACCGGTTCCCACCATTTTTTTCAGCATGACTTTTGATGAAAAACGGACTTTTTGGTTTTTCATGTTATGGATCAGTTGGGCTTAGATAAAAGCTTTTTGAAACCCTTTACCCCGCTTGGATTTGGTTAATACTTGGTTTATTGGATGCGCACCATTGGATAGTACGTCACCATACTTTAAAACCGGTTCCCACCATTTTTTTCAGCATGACTTTTGATGAAAAACGGACTTTTTGGTTTTTCATGTTATGGATCAGTTGGGCTTAGATAAAAGCTTTTTGAAACCCTTTACCCCGCTTGGATTTGGTTAATACTTGGTTTATTGGATGCGCACCATTGGATAGTACGTCACCATACTTTAAAACCGGTTCCCACCATTTTTTTCAGCATGACTTTTGATGAAAAACGGACTTTTTGGTTTTTCATGTTATGGATCAGTTGGGCTTAGATAAAAGCTTTTTGAAACCCTTTACCCCGCTTGGATTTGGTTAATACTTGGTTTATTGGATGCGCACCATTGGATAGTACGTCACCATACTTTAAAACCGGTTCCCACCATTTTTTTCAGCATGACTTTTGATGAAAAACGGACTTTTTGGTTTTTCATGTTATGGATCAGTTGGGCTTAGATAAAAGCTTTTTGAAACCCTTTACCCCGCTTGGATTTGGTTAATACTTGGTTTATTGGATGCGCACCATTGGATAGTACGTCACCATACTTTAAAACCGGTTCCCACCATTTTTTTCAGCATGACTTTTGATGAAAAACGGACTTTTTGGTTTTTCATGTTATGGATCAGTTGGGCTTAGATAAAAGCTTTTTGAAACCCTTTACCCCGCTTGGATTTGGTTAATACTTGGTTTATTGGATGCGCACCATTGGATAGTACGTCACCATACTTTAAAACCGGTTCCCACCATTTTTTTCAGCATGACTTTTGATGAAAAACGGACTTTTTGGTTTTTCATGTTATGGATCAGTTGGGCTTAGATAAAAGCTTTTTGAAACCCTTTACCCCGCTTGGATTTGGTTAATACTTGGTTTATTGGATGCGCACCATTGGATAGTACGTCACCATACTTTAAAACCGGTTCCCACCATTTTTTTCAGCATGACTTTTGATGAAAAACGGACTTTTTGGTTTTTCATGTTATGGATCAGTTGGGCTTAGATAAAAGCTTTTTGAAACCCTTTACCCCGCTTGGATTTGGTTAATACTTGGTTTATTGGATGCGCACCATTGGATAGTACGTCACCATACTTTAAAACCGGTTCCCACCATTTTTTTCAGCATGACTTTTGATGAAAAACGGACTTTTTGGTTTTTCATGTTATGGATCAGTTGGGCTTAGATAAAAGCTTTTTGAAACCCTTTACCCCGCTTGGATTTGGTTAATACTTGGTTTATTGGATGCGCACCATTGGATAGTACGTCACCATACTTTAAAACCGGTTCCCACCATTTTTTTCAGCATGACTTTTGATGAAAAACGGACTTTTTGGTTTTTCATGTTATGGATCAGTTGGGCTTAGATAAAAGCTTTTTGAAACCCTTTACCCCGCTTGGATTTGGTTAATACTTGGTTTATTGGATGCGCACCATTGGATAGTACGTCACCATACTTTAAAACCGGTTCCCACCATTTTTTTCAGCATGACTTTTGATGAAAAACGGACTTTTTGGTTTTTCATGTTATGGATCAGTTGGGCTTAGATAAAAGCTTTTTGAAACCCTTTACCCCGCTTGGATTTGGTTAATACTTGGTTTATTGGATGCGCACCATTGGATAGTACGTCACCATACTTTAAAACCGGTTCCCACCATTTTTTTCAGCATGACTTTTGATGAAAAACGGACTTTTTGGTTTTTCATGTTATGGATCAGTTGGGCTTAGATAAAAGCTTTTTGAAACCCTTTACCCCGCTTGGATTTGGTTAATACTTGGTTTATTGGATGCGCACCATTGGATAGTACGTCACCATACTTTAAAACCGGTTCCCACCATTTTTTTCAGCATGACTTTTGATGAAAAACGGACTTTTTGGTTTTTCATGTTATGGATCAGTTGGGCTTAGATAAAAGCTTTTTGAAACCCTTTACCCCGCTTGGATTTGGTTAATACTTGGTTTATTGGATGCGCACCATTGGATAGTACGTCACCATACTTTAAAACCGGTTCCCACCATTTTTTTCAGCATGACTTTTGATGAAAAACGGACTTTTTGGTTTTTCATGTTATGGATCAGTTGGGCTTAGATAAAAGCTTTTTGAAACCCTTTACCCCGCTTGGATTTGGTTAATACTTGGTTTATTGGATGCGCACCATTGGATAGTACGTCACCATACTTTAAAACCGGTTCCCACCATTTTTTTCAGCATGACTTTTGATGAAAAACGGACTTTTTGGTTTTTCATGTTATGGATCAGTTGGGCTTAGATAAAAGCTTTTTGAAACCCTTTACCCCGCTTGGATTTGGTTAATACTTGGTTTATTGGATGCGCACCATTGGATAGTACGTCACCATACTTTAAAACCGGTTCCCACCATTTTTTTCAGCATGACTTTTGATGAAAAACGGACTTTTTGGTTTTTCATGTTATGGATCAGTTGGGCTTAGATAAAAGCTTTTTGAAACCCTTTACCCCGCTTGGATTTGGTTAATACTTGGTTTATTGGATGCGCACCATTGGATAGTACGTCACCATACTTTAAAACCGGTTCCCACCATTTTTTTCAGCATGACTTTTGATGAAAAACGGACTTTTTGGTTTTTCATGTTATGGATCAGTTGGGCTTAGATAAAAGCTTTTTGAAACCCTTTACCCCGCTTGGATTTGGTTAATACTTGGTTTATTGGATGCGCACCATTGGATAGTACGTCACCATACTTTAAAACCGGTTCCCACCATTTTTTTCAGCATGACTTTTGATGAAAAACGGACTTTTTGGTTTTTCATGTTATGGATCAGTTGGGCTTAGATAAAAGCTTTTTGAAACCCTTTACCCCGCTTGGATTTGGTTAATACTTGGTTTATTGGATGCGCACCATTGGATAGTACGTCACCATACTTTAAAACCGGTTCCCACCATTTTTTTCAGCATGACTTTTGATGAAAAACGGACTTTTTGGTTTTTCATGTTATGGATCAGTTGGGCTTAGATAAAAGCTTTTTGAAACCCTTTACCCCGCTTGGATTTGGTTAATACTTGGTTTATTGGATGCGCACCATTGGATAGTACGTCACCATACTTTAAAACCGGTTCCCACCATTTTTTTCAGCATGACTTTTGATGAAAAACGGACTTTTTGGTTTTTCATGTTATGGATCAGTTGGGCTTAGATAAAAGCTTTTTGAAACCCTTTACCCCGCTTGGATTTGGTTAATACTTGGTTTATTGGATGCGCACCATTGGATAGTACGTCACCATACTTTAAAACCGGTTCCCACCATTTTTTTCAGCATGACTTTTGATGAAAAACGGACTTTTTGGTTTTTCATGTTATGGATCAGTTGGGCTTAGATAAAAGCTTTTTGAAACCCTTTACCCCGCTTGGATTTGGTTAATACTTGGTTTATTGGATGCGCACCATTGGATAGTACGTCACCATACTTTAAAACCGGTTCCCACCATTTTTTTCAGCATGACTTTTGATGAAAAACGGACTTTTTGGTTTTTCATGTTATGGATCAGTTGGGCTTAGATAAAAGCTTTTTGAAACCCTTTACCCCGCTTGGATTTGGTTAATACTTGGTTTATTGGATGCGCACCATTGGATAGTACGTCACCATACTTTAAAACCGGTTCCCACCATTTTTTTCAGCATGACTTTTGATGAAAAACGGACTTTTTGGTTTTTCATGTTATGGATCAGTTGGGCTTAGATAAAAGCTTTTTGAAACCCTTTACCCCGCTTGGATTTGGTTAATACTTGGTTTATTGGATGCGCACCATTGGATAGTACGTCACCATACTTTAAAACCGGTTCCCACCATTTTTTTCAGCATGACTTTTGATGAAAAACGGACTTTTTGGTTTTTCATGTTATGGATCAGTTGGGCTTAGATAAAAGCTTTTTGAAACCCTTTACCCCGCTTGGATTTGGTTAATACTTGGTTTATTGGATGCGCACCATTGGATAGTACGTCACCATACTTTAAAACCGGTTCCCACCATTTTTTTCAGCATGACTTTTGATGAAAAACGGACTTTTTGGTTTTTCATGTTATGGATCAGTTGGGCTTAGATAAAAGCTTTTTGAAACCCTTTACCCCGCTTGGATTTGGTTAATACTTGGTTTATTGGATGCGCACCATTGGATAGTACGTCACCATACTTTAAAACCGGTTCCCACCATTTTTTTCAGCATGACTTTTGATGAAAAACGGACTTTTTGGTTTTTCATGTTATGGATCAGTTGGGCTTAGATAAAAGCTTTTTGAAACCCTTTACCCCGCTTGGATTTGGTTAATACTTGGTTTATTGGATGCGCACCATTGGATAGTACGTCACCATACTTTAAAACCGGTTCCCACCATTTTTTTCAGCATGACTTTTGATGAAAAACGGACTTTTTGGTTTTTCATGTTATGGATCAGTTGGGCTTAGATAAAAGCTTTTTGAAACCCTTTACCCCGCTTGGATTTGGTTAATACTTGGTTTATTGGATGCGCACCATTGGATAGTACGTCACCATACTTTAAAACCGGTTCCCACCATTTTTTTCAGCATGACTTTTGATGAAAAACGGACTTTTTGGTTTTTCATGTTATGGATCAGTTGGGCTTAGATAAAAGCTTTTTGAAACCCTTTACCCCGCTTGGATTTGGTTAATACTTGGTTTATTGGATGCGCACCATTGGATAGTACGTCACCATACTTTAAAACCGGTTCCCACCATTTTTTTCAGCATGACTTTTGATGAAAAACGGACTTTTTGGTTTTTCATGTTATGGATCAGTTGGGCTTAGATAAAAGCTTTTTGAAACCCTTTACCCCGCTTGGATTTGGTTAATACTTGGTTTATTGGATGCGCACCATTGGATAGTACGTCACCATACTTTAAAACCGGTTCCCACCATTTTTTTCAGCATGACTTTTGATGAAAAACGGACTTTTTGGTTTTTCATGTTATGGATCAGTTGGGCTTAGATAAAAGCTTTTTGAAACCCTTTACCCCGCTTGGATTTGGTTAATACTTGGTTTATTGGATGCGCACCATTGGATAGTACGTCACCATACTTTAAAACCGGTTCCCACCATTTTTTTCAGCATGACTTTTGATGAAAAACGGACTTTTTGGTTTTTCATGTTATGGATCAGTTGGGCTTAGATAAAAGCTTTTTGAAACCCTTTACCCCGCTTGGATTTGGTTAATACTTGGTTTATTGGATGCGCACCATTGGATAGTACGTCACCATACTTTAAAACCGGTTCCCACCATTTTTTTCAGCATGACTTTTGATGAAAAACGGACTTTTTGGTTTTTCATGTTATGGATCAGTTGGGCTTAGATAAAAGCTTTTTGAAACCCTTTACCCCGCTTGGATTTGGTTAATACTTGGTTTATTGGATGCGCACCATTGGATAGTACGTCACCATACTTTAAAACCGGTTCCCACCATTTTTTTCAGCATGACTTTTGATGAAAAACGGACTTTTTGGTTTTTCATGTTATGGATCAGTTGGGCTTAGATAAAAGCTTTTTGAAACCCTTTACCCCGCTTGGATTTGGTTAATACTTGGTTTATTGGATGCTCACCATTGGATAGTACGTCACCATACTTTAAAACCGGTTCCCACCATTTTTTTCAGCATGACTTTTGATGAAAAACGGACTTTTTGGTTTTTCATGTTATGGATCAGTTGGGCTTAGATAAAAGCTTTTTGAAACCCTTTACCCCGCTTGGATTTGGTTAATACTTGGTTTATTGGATGCGCACCATTGGATAGTACGTCACCATACTTTAAAACCGGTTCCCACCATTTTTTTCAGCATGACTTTTGATGAAAAACGGACTTTTTGGTTTTTCATGTTATGGATCAGTTGGGCTTAGATAAAAGCTTTTTGAAACCCTTTACCCCGCTTGGATTTGGTTAATACTTGGTTTATTGGATGCGCACCATTGGATAGTACGTCACCATACTTTAAAACCGGTTCCCACCATTTTTTTCAGCATGACTTTTGATGAAAAACGGACTTTTTGGTTTTTCATGTTATGGATCAGTTGGGCTTAGATAAAAGCTTTTTGAAACCCTTTACCCCGCTTGGATTTGGTTAATACTTGGTTTATTGGATGCGCACCATTGGATAGTACGTCACCATACTTTAAAACCGGTTCCCACCATTTTTTTCAGCATGACTTTTGATGAAAAACGGACTTTTTGGTTTTTCATGTTATGGATCAGTTGGGCTTAGATAAAAGCTTTTTGAAACCCTTTACCCCGCTTGGATTTGGTTAATACTTGGTTTATTGGATGCGCACCATTGGATAGTACGTCACCATACTTTAAAACCGGTTCCCACCATTTTTTTCAGCATGACTTTTGATGAAAAACGGACTTTTTGGTTTTTCATGTTATGGATCAGTTGGGCTTAGATAAAAGCTTTTTGAAACCCTTTACCCCGCTTGGATTTGGTTAATACTTGGTTTATTGGATGCGCACCATTGGATAGTACGTCACCATACTTTAAAACCGGTTCCCACCATTTTTTTCAGCATGACTTTTGATGAAAAACGGACTTTTTGGTTTTTCATGTTATGGATCAGTTGGGCTTAGATAAAAGCTTTTTGAAACCCTTTACCCCGCTTGGATTTGGTTAATACTTGGTTTATTGGATGCGCACCATTGGATAGTACGTCACCATACTTTAAAACCGGTTCCCACCATTTTTTTCAGCATGACTTTTGATGAAAAACGGACTTTTTGGTTTTTCATGTTATGGATCAGTTGGGCTTAGATAAAAGCTTTTTGAAACCCTTTACCCCGCTTGGATTTGGTTAATACTTGGTTTATTGGATGCGCACCATTGGATAGTACGTCACCATACTTTAAAACCGGTTCCCACCATTTTTTTCAGCATGACTTTTGATGAAAAACGGACTTTTTGGTTTTTCATGTTATGGATCAGTTGGGCTTAGATAAAAGCTTTTTGAAACCCTTTACCCCGCTTGGATTTGGTTAATACTTGGTTTATTGGATGCGCACCATTGGATAGTACGTCACCATACTTTAAAACCGGTTCCCACCATTTTTTTCAGCATGACTTTTGATGAAAAACGGACTTTTTGGTTTTTCATGTTATGGATCAGTTGGGCTTAGATAAAAGCTTTTTGAAACCCTTTACCCCGCTTGGATTTGGTTAATACTTGGTTTATTGGATGCGCACCATTGGATAGTACGTCACCATACTTTAAAACCGGTTCCCACCATTTTTTTCAGCATGACTTTTGATGAAAAACGGACTTTTTGGTTTTTCATGTTATGGATCAGTTGGGCTTAGATAAAAGCTTTTTGAAACCCTTTACCCCGCTTGGATTTGGTTAATACTTGGTTTATTGGATGCGCACCATTGGATAGTACGTCACCATACTTTAAAACCGGTTCCCACCATTTTTTTCAGCATGACTTTTGATGAAAAACGGACTTTTTGGTTTTTCATGTTATGGATCAGTTGGGCTTAGATAAAAGCTTTTTGAAACCCTTTACCCCGCTTGGATTTGGTTAATACTTGGTTTATTGGATGCGCACCATTGGATAGTACGTCACCATACTTTAAAACCGGTTCCCACCATTTTTTTCAGCATGACTTTTGATGAAAAACGGACTTTTTGGTTTTTCATGTTATGGATCAGTTGGGCTTAGATAAAAGCTTTTTGAAACCCTTTACCCCGCTTGGATTTGGTTAATACTTGGTTTATTGGATGCGCACCATTGGATAGTACGTCACCATACTTTAAAACCGGTTCCCACCATTTTTTTCAGCATGACTTTTGATGAAAAACGGACTTTTTGGTTTTTCATGTTATGGATCAGTTGGGCTTAGATAAAAGCTTTTTGAAACCCTTTACCCCGCTTGGATTTGGTTAATACTTGGTTTATTGGATGCGCACCATTGGATAGTACGTCACCATACTTTAAAACCGGTTCCCACCATTTTTTTCAGCATGACTTTTGATGAAAAACGGACTTTTTGGTTTTTCATGTTATGGATCAGTTGGGCTTAGATAAAAGCTTTTTGAAACCCTTTACCCCGCTTGGATTTGGTTAATACTTGGTTTATTGGATGCGCACCATTGGATAGTACGTCACCATACTTTAAAACCGGTTCCCACCATTTTTTTCAGCATGACTTTTGATGAAAAACGGACTTTTTGGTTTTTCATGTTATGGATCAGTTGGGCTTAGATAAAAGCTTTTTGAAACCCTTTACCCCGCTTGGATTTGGTTAATACTTGGTTTATTGGATGCGCACCATTGGATAGTACGTCACCATACTTTAAAACCGGTTCCCACCATTTTTTTCAGCATGACTTTTGATGAAAAACGGACTTTTTGGTTTTTCATGTTATGGATCAGTTGGGCTTAGATAAAAGCTTTTTGAAACCCTTTACCCCGCTTGGATTTGGTTAATACTTGGTTTATTGGATGCGCACCATTGGATAGTACGTCACCATACTTTAAAACCGGTTCCCACCATTTTTTTCAGCATGACTTTTGATGAAAAACGGACTTTTTGGTTTTTCATGTTATGGATCAGTTGGGCTTAGATAAAAGCTTTTTGAAACCCTTTACCCCGCTTGGATTTGGTTAATACTTGGTTTATTGGATGCGCACCATTGGATAGTACGTCACCATACTTTAAAACCGGTTCCCACCATTTTTTTCAGCATGACTTTTGATGAAAAACGGACTTTTTGGTTTTTCATGTTATGGATCAGTTGGGCTTAGATAAAAGCTTTTTGAAACCCTTTACCCCGCTTGGATTTGGTTAATACTTGGTTTATTGGATGCGCACCATTGGATAGTACGTCACCATACTTTAAAACCGGTTCCCACCATTTTTTTCAGCATGACTTTTGATGAAAAACGGACTTTTTGGTTTTTCATGTTATGGATCAGTTGGGCTTAGATAAAAGCTTTTTGAAACCCTTTACCCCGCTTGGATTTGGTTAATACTTGGTTTATTGGATGCGCACCATTGGATAGTACGTCACCATACTTTAAAACCGGTTCCCACCATTTTTTTCAGCATGACTTTTGATGAAAAACGGACTTTTTGGTTTTTCATGTTATGGATCAGTTGGGCTTAGATAAAAGCTTTTTGAAACCCTTTACCCCGCTTGGATTTGGTTAATACTTGGTTTATTGGATGCGCACCATTGGATAGTACGTCACCATACTTTAAAACCGGTTCCCACCATTTTTTTCAGCATGACTTTTGATGAAAAACGGACTTTTTGGTTTTTCATGTTATGGATCAGTTGGGCTTAGATAAAAGCTTTTTGAAACCCTTTACCCCGCTTGGATTTGGTTAATACTTGGTTTATTGGATGCGCACCATTGGATAGTACGTCACCATACTTTAAAACCGGTTCCCACCATTTTTTTCAGCATGACTTTTGATGAAAAACGGACTTTTTGGTTTTTCATGTTATGGATCAGTTGGGCTTAGATAAAAGCTTTTTGAAACCCTTTACCCCGCTTGGATTTGGTTAATACTTGGTTTATTGGATGCGCACCATTGGATAGTACGTCACCATACTTTAAAACCGGTTCCCACCATTTTTTTCAGCATGACTTTTGATGAAAAACGGACTTTTTGGTTTTTCATGTTATGGATCAGTTGGGCTTAGATAAAAGCTTTTTGAAACCCTTTACCCCGCTTGGATTTGGTTAATACTTGGTTTATTGGATGCGCACCATTGGATAGTACGTCACCATACTTTAAAACCGGTTCCCACCATTTTTTTCAGCATGACTTTTGATGAAAAACGGACTTTTTGGTTTTTCATGTTATGGATCAGTTGGGCTTAGATAAAAGCTTTTTGAAACCCTTTACCCCGCTTGGATTTGGTTAATACTTGGTTTATTGGATGCGCACCATTGGATAGTACGTCACCATACTTTAAAACCGGTTCCCACCATTTTTTTCAGCATGACTTTTGATGAAAAACGGACTTTTTGGTTTTTCATGTTATGGATCAGTTGGGCTTAGATAAAAGCTTTTTGAAACCCTTTACCCCGCTTGGATTTGGTTAATACTTGGTTTATTGGATGCGCACCATTGGATAGTACGTCACCATACTTTAAAACCGGTTCCCACCATTTTTTTCAGCATGACTTTTGATGAAAAACGGACTTTTTGGTTTTTCATGTTATGGATCAGTTG